>JAHZMU010001970.1:0-11601 GCA_027743725.1 Rambutsinella grinnellia | reverse complement strand
CATGGACTCCCTCGAAAATGTTATCCAATTTGAGTGGCCCTCTCTCAAAGAACTTCATTTGAAGCCGACAAAAGATTTGAGCTTTGAAGACGAATTGCCTTTAATCAACGCCCCACATTTAGAACTACTTGGATTAGATATAAAAATTTTATCCAGTTCTAAGTGGGAATGGGAGCCAACTGATTTGGAAATGGAAAAGGAAAAACGCAGAAGAATAATTCCCACTTCAATCCAAATAAAGAGATACGTGACATTTAACTCCATCTTGAAAGGGTTGCAATTTATAGGCAGTCTAAATACTATTAGGTTCTACTCGACTCAGTTATGGATTGAGTGTGAAAATAAGTTTGACCCCAAATCCTTCTTGACAGTTCAGAGTTGCCCGAAGAACATAAAAAGTCTTGAGGTCTACGACGACTCATTTAAAGTTAAAGCATTTGGTAATTCTTGTGGGCCTTGTGACTACTCATTTCTACCTTACTTTCCCCATGTGGAAAAATTAAAGATTGTTCAATAAAAGACTCCTACGCGTCTTTGGACTGAGGCTGCGCGTTTAGAAGAAGATGTAAAAGTTCATCGGTTCCTTTACGTTGGAAGGATTTACGAATCTAATATTTGGGAGAGGATACCTGCTTTGCAGGAATTAACATTTAGAAGGAGAATTTATAATAGAGATACATTCTCAATAATGGATGCCAGAAGAAGCTGTCACCAATCAGAACCTGTCGCCTCCACATCCTCTGGCTTGCCTCTGACCAAGTCAACAGAAACTGCTTTAAGTCAAACACACGTTTCTTATGCTCCAGCGAAGAAAAGATTTTTGAAAGTACTCCCTCTACTTTTTGCCTACTTTGACAAGCAGTCTATTATCAAATGTCGTTCTGTCTGCAAACCGTGGAGAAATTCTGTTAATAACTACGTCACCAAAAACTTTTTAAATGCGTCACTCTCAGATCTGCAAAGCAACTCTAAATTATCCAATCTTATCCACAATTTTCCCAAAGTCTCTCGTTGTGAAAAATATCTTAATGAGATGAAGTACCACTCAAAAAATCCATTTATTGGACACGCCGTCCGCCTACATTTGCTTACAAAGTATCATGAACCGGATATAACATGGAAGGTTTGCGAGTTTCTCCAAAGATTTGGCAAACACATTTGGACTTTACATATCGAGAGCGATTTTGGTTCACTTGATCCGGCCATTTCCTCCAACGTTTTCTTTAATGTCCCAAACGTTAAGAATTTAATAATCAGCAAATGCTCCTGCATAGGAATCATGGAAAAATATAGAGATGGAAGACATCTCTTCGAATTGCTAGAAAGGGTTGAGATATCTGAGGTTTCAGACTCAGTAAGTAAGACTTTGCTTAAGTGTCTTTCAGAAACCCGAATAAAAATACTTTGTGTCGACTCCCTCAAAAATGTTATCCCGCTTAAGTGGCCCACAATTAAAGTGCTTCAGTTGAGACCGAAAGAGACCTTTAGTGTTGATGAAGAGCTACCCTCACAAAAAACCAGGATGAAGGCAGAGCAGTTGGAATTACTTGGATTAGATTTTACTAGATTAGCAATTTGTTCTTCTGATAATTGGTTAAAATTTAATTCCATCTTAAAATGTTTCGAATATCGATTTTGTAACAATCTGAAAACTATTCGGTTCTACTCGACCCCGCTATGGGTTGATAGTCCCAAAACATTTGATTTTTCTGCTCTCCGCAAATATTATTATAACGTTATAAAAATATTGAGGTTTACGACAACTACCCTGAAATTGCATCAGTTGCTTTTGGAAACTACTTCGACTACTCATTCCTTCATTGTTTTCCACACGTTGAGAATTTAAAGATATTTCAGAAAAGGATTCAAGGACGTTTTTTGCGTGAGGCAGCGTGTTTGAATGAAACTGTAAAAGTTCACCAATTCATCTATGATGGAAGGATGTACGAATCTAATATTTGGAGTGTAATGCCTGCCTTGCAAGAGCTAACATTTGGAAAGAAAACGTACAAAAGAAGCAGCTTTATGCAAAATCCAAAATTTAAAATTGGTAACTATTATTATTACAATAAGTGGCAAGTCGAAAGTTAATGATTTGGTTTTTTAAACTACTTATTTTTCAAATTTTAAGGAACACAAATCATTCAACAGGGGAGAGCAGAACCAGGACCAAGTCAAGCTGTGCGACAATCCAGAGGCGTCCAAAATTCTGTGCGCGGTAAGAGATGGTTTAATGAAGCTACGGTTACGGTGGAAATGTTCCGGTGCCTCAAATGTCCGGGGAAATTGTTCACAGCTGCCGAGAAAGACCAGCACAGAAGAATGCATAAAATGAGTAAGAGGGTGCCTACAGTAAATGAAAATCCAGAGGGGCTTTTATAAAATTTAAAACTGGATGGAGATCAGTACTCCTTTAAGTTCTTCTAACCATTAGGATTCTTGTTTAGCTACGAATTAATGGGCAGTGTCTTAAAAACTCAGAATGTCTGAAAATGGTAAAACGATAGAAACGAAAATTTAACAAAAATGTATATAAAAATAGTATCTGGTTGCTCAAATTAAATAATGCATGACAATCCTAAAATTGAGAACGTGTTGTTGTTAAATTAAAACTAATTTTTAAGCAAAATAAAATTGCATTGAGATGTAATCAACAGGACGACATAATTAAATGGAATGTTTTTTTATTACAAATTGCCAGAAAGAAGCACAAGTAGCACTTGAATGCATAGAAGCCTATTAATTTTCTTTTATAAAAATATTTAAAACTATAATGCAAAATATTATTCCATAATTATTTCAGCACAAGGCACTTTTTTCACTTTTGTGGCACTCTTATCGTAGATAACAAAGTAACCGAGAATGCTAAGTGAAGAGGAGAAATGCTCCTCTATCAACCAATCACTGCCACCATTTAAAGCGTCACGTGCACTTTTCGTGAATGCCGAAGGAGAACGAGCGTGAAGGGTGCGACTCTTCCTTGTGGTGGTGATTTGGTGATGATGAATAGATCTTTTGTTTCATCCTTTTAGACGAATTCACTCTACAGGGGCAACCATCAATTAAAAAAATAATTTAATTCAAAATCACAAATGGACACTTACTTATTTCCAATCAAAGAAGAGCCAAACGAAGGTGGGCATTTTAGCAATAAAAACGTAAAATTTGTTTTATTTAATACGAGGTAATTTATTTTACAGAGATTTTAAACCAAGATACGGTTTGGTTAAATAATACTGAAATGGAGGAGAAAAAAGGGGAAGTGGGAGATGCTAGACTTCCAACTGACTTCCAACATGACGCCAATGACTTAGAAGTCTCAAGAGCCAATCAGCTAAATATCAGTGCAGATTCTACAAATAGTTTGGTAGCTCAAGCTGAAAGCTGCATTGATTCATACCCTGAAATTGATACTATAATCAAGAACGAAAACGAATCTTGTCAAACACCCTTAGAAAGCATTGAAATTGATATGTTCCTTCAACCACAAGCAACCACAGATTCAATAGACATCAAATATGAATTTCCAGAAATGACACAATCAGTCCCCAAGAAATATCGAAGGCGCCTTCCTTCTTTTAAGAAAGTCTTGAGAGAGCAGCTTTCTGCTCGAGCCTCCAAGAAGCGCAAAAAAGACTCCTTTAATAAACAATCAACGTCAACTTCAGTTCGTAAAAGCTTAATTAAGCCTACAAAGTTTATAGAAGCATCCGAACCAGTTGCGTCCACATCCTCTAGCTTACTCCTGACCAGGCCTTGCACCGATAAGCTAACTAGACTGGAGACAATTCCTCAAATAAATGCACCAATTCCATCTCCGGTAGCGGGTCCATCTTGCCCACCACCTTCCAAGAAAGCTTTAACAAAACCAGAACCTATTGCCTCCAGCTTCTCCCTAATGAAGCCATGCTCCGTTAAATTAACTAGGCTGAGATTAGACAAAGCCACAAATATAAAGGATAAAAGCGATTTTGCCGACACCACAAGTGCATGCTCAACCATTCAAGATGAAGATGCGCAAGAGGTTGTTGACGACATTAATCTTCTCCTGACACTTCCACTTCTCCACTCTTACTTGGGTAAACAAGGCATCATCAATTGCCGTAAAGTTTGCAGAGGATGGAGGAACGCAGTTGACAACTATCTCACTAATTACTTCTTGAACATAACTCTCGAAGACATTAGACAAAATGATAGTTTTCTCTACACTTTTTCAAATACGGATATTACTGGTTTAGCAAGTTTTGACTACAAACTAGCCAAATTTCATAGCCAATCCATCTCAGGAAACCCTATAATAGGCCACGCCGTTCATCTTCGGCTTGCCAGATGCTTGACCTTAGACTATATGGATTTGGATGAAAAATATTTACGGTTATTACCAGTTCAAATAAAACCTGACCAGGTGCGTTTATTCCTGAAAAAATTTGGAAGATACATTTTCACCTTGTACATTGAAGGAGACTGGAATCCAAGGGATCCTTTCATTATCAATGATTTGAAGTTTCTTCTCCCAAACCTACAAAATTTGCTAGTTGGTCCAAGTGCCACTTTGGGTAATCCTAGTAAGCTTTCACCTGAGTTGATGGATGAGCAAGTGTTCAAAAACTTGAATAGGGTTGAGATATCCAATGTACCGAAGAAAGTTCGCCGCTCTTTGTTAGAAAGTCTATCAAAATCTAAAGTGAAAGTGCTTAATCTTGAACTATACAATATACAAGATGTAATGGGGCTTGAGTTCAGAAACTTGCAAGAGCTTAACGTAAAAAATGGCTTAAAGAAAAATAGTTTTAATTGCGTGTGTTTAATCCACTTGCAAGTCCCTCGTCTGAAAGTGCTTGGATTGGATATCCTCTCAATTCACGATTGTCAGAAATTCGAAGGTCTTTTTTCAGTAGAAAAATAGTTTTAATTGCGTGTGTTTAATCCACTTGCAAGTCCCTCGTCTGAAAGTGCTTGGATTGGATATCCTCTCAATTCACGATTGTCAGAAATTCGAAGGTCTTTTTTCTGCAATAGCTTTCCATGAACATTTGCAAACTTTGCGATTATACTCGACGTATTTGTGGGTAAATAATGAACGGGGTCCAAATCGACTTCCTGAAGACCTAAAATATCCGGAGAATATTAAAACTCTTGAGATTTATGAAGGACCCCCGGAGGAAACTGATTACTCATTCCTCCTTCGCTTTCCACACGTTGAGAATTTGAAGATTATTCAGAGTTCTGGAAGAAGTCAAAATGAATTGAGTTTATTGATGGATGTGAATGAAAAGGTGAAAGTTTGTCAATTTTTGTACTCGGGACGAATGTATGAATCTGATATTTGGGAGAAAATGCCAGCTTTGCAAGTGTTAACGTTTGGGAGAAAAACGTACAAAAGAAGCAGCTTCATGCGAAATCCAAAATTGAGAATTGGTAAATCCTTTTATAAGCTTTTATCAATCTGTGCATCTAGGTTGGAGTTATCTCTTTAAATACTTTTTTAATCTTAAGGGACTCAATCCATGCAAGAGAAAGGACCAAGTCAAGCTGTGCGACAATCTGCAGGCGTGCGTCTTAATATCTCTATGAGGTCTACACAAACCGCCAGAAAAAGTACAGGTGGCCTTTGTAGGCGATGGAGATAATTTTTGCAGCATTTAATTAGTTTCCTATTTTTTTATCAAAAATTTTATACCCACAATACAAAATATTATTACATAAATACGTTCAAAAATGTATATTATTCTGCAAAGTTAACGGTTGTTCTATGTTTCTAATTTTGAAAATAAAATGAAAAATTATGATTTATTTTTGAACATTTTTCTAATAAGACGGTCATTACTTTTATGATGAAAGCATCTTTATATTCATGAATCTCTTGCCAAATAGCAAAATAAATGGTAAGTGAAGAAGAGAAATGCTCCGAGCTTTCAACCAATCACTTACACCATTTAAAGCGTCACGTGTACTTTTCGTGAATGCCGAATGAGATCGAGCGTAAAGGGTGTGACTTTTTATGTTTGTGATGATGAAAAGATTTCTTAATCTCTTTAATGTGTTACCTTTCTTGGGCCAAATCATTTCACAGTGCCAATCAAAACTTAATAAGAAAATAGTTAAATTGAAAATCATAAATGGACGCTGATTCATTTCCAATCAAAGAAGAGCCAAACGAAGGTGGACATTTTACTTATAATAGTATATTTCTTAAATTATTACTTCCTAGAATTTCAAGATAATTTAATTTTACAGAGATTGCAAACGAAGATGGGTTTTGGTTAAATAATACTGGAGTGGAAAAGGAAGAAGACGGTAAATATTATAAACTTCCAACTGACTCTGAACACGACGCCCATGGCTCAGGAGCCCAAGCAAAAAACAACGTTGATTCATACCCTGAAATTCATGCTATAATTAAGAATGAAGATAATTCTTGTCAATCGCTCTCAGAAAATGAAGATGTTGATATCTTCCTTCGAACAAGTGCGGATTCGATAGACATCAAATATGAATTTCCAGAAATGGTGCAATCACCTTCAAAAAATCGTCGTCGCTGCCCACCGTCGTCCAAGAAAGCTTTAAGAGAACCGGACCCTGCAAAATCCTTCACCATAACCAAGCCATGCACTGTTAAACTAACAAGGCTAAAAGTGAGTGCAGGTGAAAATATTTTGACGGACTCTTCGAAAGACAAACTCTGTTGTTCTAAAACAATTCATGGGACACTTGACTCTGATGAAATTAATCTTGTAGAGGCACTTCCGCTGCTCCACAATTATTTGAGAAAGCAGGGCCTTATCAGTTGCCGAATCATTTGCAAAGAATGGAGAAACGCTGTTGACAATTATCTCACCAATTACTTCTTGAACATTACCCGTGAAGATATAAAGCTCAGAAATGATTTCCTCTACACCTTTCCAATTGAGCTTTTTGCTAATGGAGATCTTTCACAAAACATGAAACAATGTCTTGGAAACCCTTTTATAGGACACGCAATCCATCTTCGGCTCATCCCAAAAGAAAAATTGACTTATTATAGCTTGGACCAAAGATTAGACGCGCTTCTCAAAGAAAGAAGTGCTTCTATAGAACAAGTGCGTTCATTTTTGGAAACATTTGGGGTGCACATCTTCACCTTATACATAGAAGGAAATTGGGATGAGCAATTTCCATTTATCACTCATAATTTTTCTTTACTCCTTCCAAACCTTCGGAATTTAATTGTTGGCCCAAGTACCAATTTGGGTGATATGAAAAAGTGCAAAATTGTTGCCGAGATGAAATCGAACGCTTTGCCGAATCTGGAGAGACTTGAAATATTTGACATTCCGTTAAAAGTGCGAAATCAGTTTTTGACTAGTCTCTCAAAATCTAAATTGAGAGAACTTTATTACCAAATCGACCACCAAAACGACATATCCTTGCTTAATTTTGATAACCTTAAAGAACTTCACGTGAGACGTGTACATGAATTAAAAGCAACGTGTAAAATCCATTTGGAAGCGCCCCAATTAGACGTGCTTGGCTTGGATATGGATTTTCTATTGAAAGATGAAAATTCAGCTTTTAACACTCTCTTAAAAGGACAAAGAAATCTGCACACCTTACGGTTATATATGACCACGCTGTGGGGACAAAATCAATGGCATCCGGATGTCCTTCCTGAAGATCTTAAATGTCCAAAGAATATCAAAACTCTTGAGATTCATGAAGGATCTTTTGAGAAAATGACTTTTGGCATAACCAATTACTCATTTCTCATTCGATTTCCACACGTGAAAAAATTAAAAATTGTTCAGGACAAGACAAGAAAAAATTACATGAAAATGGCAGGACGTTTATATGAAGAGGTTGAAGTGCATCAGTTCCTTTATGTTGGAAAAATGTATGATTCTAATATTTGGGAGAAAATGCCTTCCTTGCAGGAGTTAACATTTGGGAGAAAAATCTACAAAAGAAGCAGCTTTATCCGAAATCCAAAGCTGAGAATTGGTAAATTTAGTTGCTCACTAATTCGCAAGCTATTAATTTAAAAAGTTTTTAAAACTATTTTTATTCCAAGAAACACGACAAGTTCTGGCGGAGGATGCTTTCTTGCGACCTGTTATGCGTACGATGAGACCTAGACCTAGATGCTGTGCCAGAAAACGCACCGGTGGTCTTCGAAGGCCAAGTACAAATTTCAATTACAATTGTATGGAAACGAAAATTTATTTAAATTACTTGATTGATATATTTTATAAAAATCCCTTAGAATTATACCAACCAAAAGCCCATTTATAGCGCGTATAATTTCCGTTATGTTTTAAACAAAGAATTTGTTTTTAGATCAAAATCTTAAATGCAAACGGAGGAGAAGATACCTCAGAGAAGAAGCAACGGGACAACTGCGCAATTGCCACCAATGTCCGGGGAAAGTGTTCACTGCCGCCGAGAAACAATTACATGTAGAATGGCATAAAATGGAAGAGTCTAAGTTCAGGTTAGTTTCTATAAACTCTAGACTCTAGAGTCTAGAGTTGTAGAGAGATCAGAGAAATTTTAGAATATTCTCTTCATGAATAAAATTTATGTGCAAGAATTAATGCACCCTTATTATACTCTGTTTCAGGTCGAACGCCTGGACTCTTTGCTGTAAATCTTTGTCCACGACCACAGATCAAAAGTGCATGAAAAATGAAAACCTGGAATTAAAAAAAGTGCCAACTAAAACCTTGAGACATAAGCTATTTTTCGCTTTGCAGTTCACAAGACTTTCATTCTTTGCTATTCCTGAATTAGTAGATATGTGAGGATGGTTCTTTTAAGACAAGCTTTAAAGCTTAATAATTACTAATTATTAATTAGCCTCAAAATATGGCTACGTATTGAATTTAAATTAATTCACATTCAAATTATCAAACAAGTACAATCTCAAACTAAATTTACAAAAAAGTTTTTAAGTCACAATTTACAAAAATCATTTCCAATGCTGTTCGTATGAGCGTCTTGTGTACACCCTTTTCCCATAAGAGAAAACCTTTAAGGAAGAAAGCAACTTCCAAATGTTGGATTCATACATGCGTCCATCATACATGAACTTGTGCACTTCAATTATCTCCTTCATATCAATACTTTTTAACATTTCTGCCGTAAACTTTGCCCCACTGGGTTCAACCTTAATGTTTTGAATATGAGGAAAGCAGCGGAGAAAGTAATAATTCGCTACAACCCCATTTGCATCCCCACTCCCTTCTGGAATCTTCAAAGTCTTGATGTTCTCACCACACCGCTGAGCTTCAAACATTGGATATTTCAAATATTCTCCGAATATAGTCTCCCACAACCAACTATTATAGAAACGGAGTGTGCTCAGCTTCGGAGATGAATTGGCAAACTTATGCAAAACTCTTAAAATAGTTCCAAAGTTATATCCTGCCCATTCGAGTAATCTTTATCAATTTTCTAAGCCCAACACTTCGAGCTTTGGCGCACGCAAAGATAGGAGATTGGTTAAATTCATTTCATTTCCAAACTTCATTAAATGAAGCTCTCTAAGATTTGGCCAATCCATTTCAACCAATGTGCGTGTTATATCTATGTAGAGTGACGTGACCTGAGTGTTCGAAAAGCGCAGTAACAGCGCCTTGTCAATAGTAGATATGTCGTTCATTTCAATCTTGTGAAGGTTAGCAGGTGAACCGAGCCCAGTTCTTCCATTCACATTTATAGGAAGCAGAAGGCCAATATTTAGCCCATTGATCATCAAACTTTTGAGATTCGGAGCCTGTCTACACACATCCCTCATGATAAACTTAGCGACTGAAGCTATATCAAGATAGGTTCCCATTGGATCATAAAAAGCTAGCTGTAAAGCCCAAATGTGTTCCCCAAAAATATCAAAAAAGTCGTAAAAGGTTTCCAGAGAAATAGGTTGAAAAAGCATGTCTCTATTAATCTCTCCATCAACTTCCTCCTCGTCATCTATATCTTCCTCCATCAACCCGGACAACACCAAATTCCTTCTGATATTTGAAAACCATTTTACAGATATTTTGAAATGAGCAGCACGTCCAATAAAAGGATTTCGAGGGTGGTCCTTCATCTCTTCTATGAAACGCTCATAATCCCTGTTCTTGTGACGTATAGGTTGGTTTTGGAAATTATAAAGAGCGCAGGATTTTTGGCTAACTGGAAATTGCTCAAGACCTTCTGTTTTCTCAAAGATGGATCTTCCCAAAAAGTAGTTTTCGAACCAATTATCAACAGCATCCCTCCATCCTTTAGAAACTGAGCGGCAGTTGAGAATACTCTTTCCATCCATGTAGTTCATAAGGACCGGAAATGTCTATAAAAATTAAATAATTTGGATTGGATTAAAATTATTTAATTATCTCAGATTTCCCCATATGATTAACTGCGTACTTTTCCCAAATACGCTGCAATTATTTTTGAGTGAAGAAACCGCTGAAAGAGAGTGCATGACTTCCCACAGCTTAAGACATCCTCCGGATCTCTTACAAAATTTAATATGTTCTCCCATGCCTAAATAATCGAAATATTTTTTCACATTTCCATTCAGAACAGACATTTAAATATTTTTAATAAGTGTTTGTTTTATGCTCACCAACTCTGGTAGGATTTCTTCAGCAAGCCTTAGATTATTTTCCGAGGGAGAACTCATATTCACAGCTTTTACCAAATAGTCTTCTAAAAGCTTCACTTTCGACAACGAAAAAAAAATCACAATACCTTTCGCTTTGAATGTGGATGTTTAACTGATCCGTGATCCCCAATTATTATTGTGGCTTGGGATTAACGGATTATTTGTCCCATCACAACGCATTCCAACCACCACGGAACGCCACAGTGTTAATAGCATTTGCTTTGTTGCATTCCCCTTTTTCCAGGAACGATAAAGATAAAATCAAAAACAATTATGGCAAGAAAGAATGACCCTTTCAGGATCAAGGATGCATATTATCTGGTTTCATTTCATATTCCATTTGAAGGGGAAGTCTTACATAAGTGTTGGTGGTTGTCAACAAGTCAATCGTTGCTTCTGCTTTTTAACTCGGGGACTTTAGTAAAGGAGACCAAAGACAGTATAAAACAACAGGGGATCCCTTTCCCCTCTGCAGCTATCAATGAAAAGATTTTTTTGCAAACGTTGATGTGTTGGGATTTGGAATTCGTCTAAAAACTTTATTGAGTTACAATTTTAATGTTTTCTTGAGAAAATGGTTGAGATGTGATGTTTACAAAACAAACCTTTTTTACATTGCATTACAATCCCAGACTTATAAATGAAACTTACGAAAGAAACTACTTTTTATACAAATGCCAGGGTCAAGAATTAGTAAACAATTCTCAACAATTCTATATTTTTTAAATAATTAACTGGCAAATTTGTTGGGAAACACTTGTTGAATGAGCACAATCTATGCTATTGTTTAAATCAAAATTTACAGAAAGTCAAAGTGCTAGAAGCCATCTTACTTTGTTGTATTCCCTTTTTTTAGGAAATATAAAAAAGACAATTATGTTGAGAAAGGTCCAAGTCCGAGATGCATATCTGGCTTCATATAGCATTGTTGAAATGACAAACCTTGCGCAAGTGTTCACGATTTTTAATGA
>JAHZMU010001969.1:0-12361 GCA_027743725.1 Rambutsinella grinnellia | reverse complement strand
TTATGTAACCTACAAGGAAGGAACTTATGCTCCTATCATATCAAACTCATAAATCATATCGTATAAAAATTTATATCTTATCCTGCGCCAATATCATATTATTTTTAAGCTTAGCAAATAGAAACGCTTCTCTACTTTCTAGTTAAAATTTCTAGTTTGTTTGAGATATATGTGGGGACGAAATTCCCTAAAAGGGAAATCTATCATTTTTCAAGCTCTCGAAAAAAGCGCCCTTCCAAAATGAGAACTTCAATTGACACTCCATTTGGGAGAAAAAATTGCTTTGGAAAAGTACTTAAAAATTGTGAATGGAAAGTGGGTGAAGTGGAGAAAGCGGGTTTGATTAGCGAGCCCCTTCAATAAATAAAAATAGAGCTGTGGGAGTTCAAAGAAATGGCTGTTGATAAATTATAGATTTCCCTTTGCCACTTCATAGCTTTCAATATTTCTTCAATTCTCTTTCCTTTGATTAGTGTGCAGCGTGATACATCATTCCAAACTTTTACAAAAAGCAGCATTCAACCATCAGCTAAAACTTGATAGGAATTGCTATTTCGTTAACGAGTAAAAAAAGAAGCTTGAGATAAAATGAAGTACAAGTGAAATTTATTGATCATACATTTTCACACAGTTCATCGACATCTAAGCCTTTTCAAACCGACCACAATGAAGTGCTATATTATTTTGGCATTGCCCACAATCTGTACTTCTAGGAATGAGCTCTGCAATGTGAAAAGTTTCCTTTTTGACGTAACCTTTCCCGTTTTAATTCACCCACTCATGTTATTTCACCATCCGATATTTTTCTCTGGAAATCGTCAATCCCACCGAATCCAGATACTTTTTCATTGTCATTGCCTTACGTATTTTTATGCGTGGGCGGGTTTCAGTCGACAAGAATATTGATATTTTACTTTCTCCTTCAAGCCTCAATTCTAAACTCATCCTTCTCATATGTGAATCATTTCATTCCTTTTTAAATGTTTCATCTCTGAAAGCTTTTTATTTAAGTCGTGTTCTATTTATAATCTAAAAATCGTTAAGTTCTAATACAAAATCATCACTTTTGACATAAAACTATCTATTTTTAGGATTTTAAGAGTAGCTTAAGGTGTACCGTCAATAACGTCAATGTCCTTACTTCCAATTCACCACTAATCTATTTCTCCACAAACAGACCATTTCTAACTTGAAAATATGAGATGAATAGGGGTTCTTGCACTGTCAGCATAATAAAGCAAATATTATGCTTGCGGTGCATTTGAGTTCAACCTCAGTATTTGAGTTATATCATTTATAAGCTCTATCACAGCGCGAATAAAATAGATGCTTTCTCTTCCCTCACATCCGTATTTCATTTCCACTTATAGCCTTTTCCATTTTTCAGTTTCATTTCCCCTTTGCCTTTATTTCCGTTTTTGTAAGACGAGAGGAGTGACATATGTGCAAGTGATCACAGGTGACAGTAAAGATACCCTGAGCTTTCTCCTCTTTTCAAGACAGATTGTGCTAGTAGAGGGAATGTATCCTATAAATGAGGATTCATTAGTAAACTCTATTCCCTCAAGGATTCCTTAATCGTAGCAATATCACCCTTTTTTACCTTCACATATTACTCCAGGGAAAATGAAACCATTTTATACAGGATTGTTCAGCTCTCACAAACTCACTCCTTATCCTGATGCGAAAATTATTGAAGCTATCATCATTATGTTCTTGCTACTACTCTATCTGGTAATATTAAAATAACATGAGAACCTTCTTATGTATTTTAATGAGTTATACACCTACGCACTGCAAAGGCGGTGGATAAATGTCTTTTAAAAATTATAAGGTCGATACAGCGATAAAGAAAGCCGCCTTCACTTTCTTTAAGGAAGACAGGAAACGGCGAAGAAAGCAGAAACGAATTGCAAGGCGGATCTAATCAAAATAATAATCAGCTTTTGAGTAATGACATATCCGCTCCTTTTGTACTCGTTTGATGCGTAGGCGTATCCCTCCTACAACACCATTGATTTTAATAGATGGCAAACTTTTTAGATGAAATGAAGGAACTAGCACATAAAATTTGTGTGATAAGGATAGATCAAAAATAATAAATAAATGCATATAAAATCTATCACATTTCATTGAGATCAGCTCTAAGATAAATCCCGTCTCTTACATTATGAAATGGAGGAACTAGCACATAAAATTTGTGTGATAAGGATAGATCAAAAATAATAAATAAATGCATATAAAATCTATCACATTTCATTGAGATCAGCTCTAAGATAAATCCCGTCTCTTACATTTGCTAAGAAATGAAAGTAGAGACAGGCGTCCGCATTTCCTTTCACCCGATCCATTCATTCTCTAAATCTTGCATAAAAGGTTTGGCGGTGGCATAAAGGAAAAACATGCAAAATGCGTGAAGCCTATTATTATTTGAGAAGTAGGGAGTATAATATAAAAGGGTTCTGATGATGATGGCAAAGAAATATAAACCTTACCGGAAAGAAATCGACCGACATAAATCATCCAGATATTTTGAGCGAGAGTGATGAGGCCCCAGCCTAGAAGAAAAGGGAGAGTGAGTAGGAGCAAACATCTTTTCCTCCCAAATCTTTCGATACTATAGCCGACTATCGGGCAGGCAGATGCTGCTCCAAGCTAGAAAAAAATGATTTATATTATAAGGATATAAAATGATATGGGAGCACATTAGAATAAGGACATAAGTTAAAAAATTATCATTATGCCATAGTCTCTTCCTTCCCTTTTAACTCTCATCATTACTCTTGTCTGTGCATAAAGTGGGGAGAAACACTCTTTCTCTTCGGTTCAGTTGGAAAATTTGGTTGCATCATTTACTCCATTGTATAAAGTAGTACTGGAGAAAATTGCAATTTCTACTACTTTTTTGTCTTCGCATAAATTATACAAGTTATGTTGGAGAAGGGAAGAGAGGATTTTCAAGTTCTAGTGAATGGTTTACGTGACCAGTGGATAAAATGTATTTGGCTAAAAGCAAAAGAGTTTCCGCTAGGCCAAAGCTTTTTTTCTACTACTTTTTTGTCTTCGCATAAATTATACAAGTTATGTTGGAGAAAGGAAGAGAGGATTTTCAAGTTCTAGTGAATGGTTTACGTGACCAGTGGATAAAATGTATTTGGCTAAAAGCAAAAGATTTTCCGCTAGGCCAAAGCTTTTTTTGTTTCTTTTCGAGTGCGGATTACACATAACTCACCAGAGCTATCGCACTGATCCATGTTTCTTCTTCCGTTGAGATTTCTCCGATTGTTTTCCTCTCTCTAAGATCAGGCAAGGCTGGACTGTGGGCGAAAGAGAAAAGTTGAGAAAAGCAGTTCAGTTCAGAGAAACGTGAAGAGAAGAGCGGCTTTTAGCTTAATGCATTTTTTAACTAAATTATACATTTTCTTCAGAGTGTAAAGTGTAGGTGTATGTGCTCTACTTATCTCGTGTTGAGTACAAGTAGAGCTTTTAAGTAAAATGATTATTTTTTCTCAGTAATGCACGTACCTTGTCCAGGAAAGCACAGTTCCTATTGCGATCGCTCCAAAGTTGGCTTAAAGATAAAGTATAAAAGATGTCTTACAAACTTGAAGAAATTGTGCTTAAATATTTGATTCTTGCGAGGGGAAAATGTATGCGAATCTTTTAATCTACTAAGTTTCTACTCCTCCTCATTCCCATCTTTAATGACATACATTTATAACAAGGAGAGTAGAATCTCCTTCAAATGATCTCATTTTATAAATGGAAAGTGATGAAAAAAGAGAAAGGATTACTTTCACGATGGAATGAGTTGACTAAACACTTTACAGCTGTCTATATATAAAATCGTTTGGGGAGAAAGGAGCAAATATGCAAAACGGTTTTCTTAAAGTGAGGAAAAAAGTTACCTGCAAAAGCAGCAAAAAACTGACGTGAATAACTTCCTTTGAATTGCCCCCCTTCATGAGTTGATTCTTCTCTGTTCCCATCACTATCATCATCATCCGCATCCTTCCCAGTTGGCTTCTTTGTTCTAGGTGGAGAAGATGTGGGCAAAGTTTGCAAGTCACCAGTTTGTTGAAATGATGGCACTTCCCTCTCTCCCATTTTATCACCCATCCCGTCATCATCTCTAATGGCCTCATTAACTCTCCCCCTCAGCTCGCCCTTTGTTGGAGGGCTAGTGTTACTCCCTTTGAAATCGGACCGCTTATTCTCATCACCTCCACTATTAATTTCGGATGGAGGCTTCCCATTGGAAACAGAAGGAGGTGCACGTGTGGTCAATGTCTCATTGTCGTTTATTGCCCCGTTAAAATATCCATTCTTTTTGTACTGATCCCTACGTTCACCTTCCCCACTTGTGTCACTTGGACCGATAACCGCTAAAGTAGTCATTTTTATGGCTTATAATATTACTCTAATTTTTATGGGGCAGTTATTAAATTTTGAGTGAACTTGGCACTGTATTAAACTGCCAATTTAAAATTCAAATGCAATTGAAATTGTAAGTGTTATTTACTTAAGGAACTGTCACCCAGAAGGGAAATACGCTCCTCTGATGCCAACGGACAACGGTCTTGGTATGAACGCTTCACAATCGGAGACACTCTGGTAGACGCTCCTGAATAAAATATATCAAATGTGGTTGAGGCAGATGTGGAATCTGTGTGGTCAGCATTCTCATCATTCGCGTGATTCACCCGACGTTCGCAAAACGGGGAGAGGTACGTCTTCGATGTAGACGGATAACTGAAATTGATATTCATTGAAATGTTATGACATGGAATAAAACCAAACGTCTGGATCTGTTGAAATTTCAAATTAGCATTGCATGTATAATTAGGCAGCAAAAGAATTCCGAAATTTTCCCAAGCAAAACGTCTCGAAGATGTCGAAACTGGAGAAATAGCATAGAACGGGTGATCATGCTCATACATGGGCTTAAGTCAACTAATATAAAGCAGTCTAGTAGGTGCAAAATGGCTTATATTTTAGTGCTAATTTTAAATGCTAATTTGTTAAAATATTAAATTTAATTCGAAGGAAAACCTTGAAGAATCCATTTTATTGCTCTCCTTAAAGCTGCCTGGAAAATGCTTGAGCCGGATGCTTCACTTTGACAGGCCAATGAAATAACATTTGTCTATGAATTAATTTATAATAAATTCGGATAACTTTCCAAATACTTTAGACTTTATTATAATTATAATAAAAGAAATGCGTCAATTCGATAGAGAATTCCGCTTAATAAGTAATGAAATTGAATGCGTCCAAGTGGGTGAAAAATGCGCAGAGAAGAAATCGTGTGTTCAAACAACGTGATCTTTGATTATACTTAAGTATGGCCCTGTTGCCCTCTGCTCTGGATTTATCTAATCTTTATAATGCTAATAAATAAAAAGGCGTTGATACATTCAATGTTAACTTCTCACTTTACTAATATCATGTTTTTAAAAGAAAATTACATGTAGTTTGATCTTTTTAGAGTTGATAAACAACCTAAAGCTCTCCAACCATTTAGGCTCGCCTTTCTGGAAATGGCACAAAAAATAAACGAAAGACTAAAATATGCCATTTAATTTCTGTTCAAATTCAGATTTTATGACCCTGTGCATTCAGACTTTAAGCTTGCTAATTTTATTAGCGATTTTTTATTGCTACGAGTTCAACAAATGACAAGACTTTACAGCTTTAATTACTGATTACGATGTACCGGCATAAGTGAGTGGATCATGTAAAGCAAATTGCGCAAACACTGCTAATTTACATTTGCACAATCTAATGGATATGTTATGTCATGTATCTCTACATAAACTACCTGGAACTATTTAAATAACTAAAAGTACAACATTAGGTTGCTTACCTTGTTGCGAAAGTTAAAATGGGGAAATTTTAATGATTTTATTTATGGCAGTTGACGGCATTTTCTTTGGCCTAATCATTATATAAACTGACACAAAATTAGAACTGGCACTGTCGTCACCATTTAAAATTAGCTTTGCTAACGACATATTATTTAAATCATGTCCGAATTTATAACGAACGCAGTGAAGTTAGTTGTTAGACCAGCTGAGCAAATACTATTCCGAACCATGCCGTTGTCGGGAGCCGCCAAGCAAGCATTACCATTCGGAAAGGAAAGACTTCCGAAGTCTGAAATTTCACTTGACTCGGTAGGCCCAGCATTTTCACTCTTTGCTTTCACAATGAAAGCTCTTCCTCTACGTTCATTTCTTCCAAGATAAAAAATCATTCGCACCGGTGGGGTACTCTAGGATTTTCCTCTTTTCCAACAGGTTTGAGTAGATTTTTATAAAATACATTTCATTCCCAAGTCCCACTTTTAACGCTTCTCAACAACCCGGAGGGGATTAAGTTCAAGGAAATATCTTAAAAGATGTTTGTCTGCTTTTTTCAGACATTTGAATTCCAAGAGTTCTCCGAAAGGTAAAATGGGTATTTTTTTCTAGTATGCCCAGCGAATTTCCCAATTCCTTTCTGTTTGCCTAGCTTTTCTGTAACAGACTAAAAGTATACTTATTTACTTGACATGTTTGTTGGGCAAACTTTCCCTGTGAAAATCACGTTTCTTTACACTAGAATGAAATTAGGAAAAGACTCATTTCACAATCCAGCAAAGGCTGAAAATTTCCCTAAAAAATTAGACATTTTCCCACACTCTCTATTTTATTCATGTCATGTCAATAATATTTCTGAAAAACTCCATTATCCTCTACTTTCACTTCTTGGTTTAACAATTTATCACCCAAAAAGTATCGCATTTCTTTACGATCGCAAAAAATATTTTCACAGGGGTAATTTATCGCAAAAGAATATTTGCTTAAAAAATTCTCAAACTTTTCCTTCGCAAATAAAAAGTTCTATAAATGATACAGAATAAGTTGACATATCAATTCCAAACGTAGCGAAATATTTCTTTTTAATTAATTGTTCATTTTAATTGTGACCATTTATTGAGAAGTTAAACTCGTATACATAATTTATGCAATTTTGCAGCCTTTACAGTAGTGACATGAGAGGACTTATCTTCCGGCTTTTCTGTCTTCAGTTAACGCAGTTAAGGAGTTGGTGGGATCTATCCTACCTCAACTTAAGGATTTCAGCGACTCCTTTACCTGTGGTTATGATGAAGCATTGGCCTGTTGGGAATCTTTGAATGAGAAAAATATTCCGGTCCTGCCGTCTTTCCAAAGGAATTGGGATAATATCAACTTAAACCGCATAACTGAAAATATTGTATGGGATACGGATCTGGACAAAGCGCGATGGCTGGCTGCTAAGTCACCTTACTCCGGAGCTTGGCTGGATGTGCTGCCTTCTGAAAAATTGGGAACTGCCCTCAACGACCTTACTTTTCAACTTTCAGTTGGTCTGCGTCTTGGATGCAAGCTATGCCATGAGCATATTTGTGCTTGTGGTGAAGAAGTGGATTCGTCTGGAATTCATGGCTTGGCTTGCCAGAGAAGTGCGGGGCGTTTCTCAAGACATATGGAGATAAACAAGATCATTCAGAGGTCTCTGGCGTCAGCTCATATTCCGTCGGTCCTTGAACCCACTGGTTTAATTCGTAGCGACGGGAAAAGGCCAGACGGAATGTCCCTAATTCCTTGGAAAAACGGAAGGGTCATCGTTTGGGACGTTACAATAGTCGACAGTTTGGCGCAGTCTCATCTATCATCAACATCAGTATCAGCAGGGGAGGCAGCAAATAAACAAGCGAGAGCAAAGGTCCGGAAATATGAAGACATAATCAATCAAGGATATCATTTCGTACCAATTGCTTTAGAGACTCTAGGTTCGTGGGGATCGGAGGCCTTCTCTTTTATAAATGAGCTCGGAAAACTTGTAAGAAATACTAGTGGTGAACCCAGATCGAAGCTTTTTATAATTCAGAGGATCAGTTTAGCCATCCAGAGGGGAAATGCGATCAGTATTTTGGGATCTTTACCTCAAACTACCCCAATGGATGAAATATTTTATATACTTTAATAATTTATTTTCAACCACCTTGAATTGTTTTGTTATGTTTTTGCTGAATTGCAAATAAATAAAAATTCTAGTCCGTTATCTGCATGATATGATATGATAAATTAAATGACATCAATACTTAATGCTTCGCGAGCTTTCTCATTTTTTTTATAGAATTTATATACTCATTACGCTCGAATTGCATAATGCAAATTGTAATTCAACTAAAACTTCCGCAGATAAAAGTTTTTAATGGATTTTTATCTTCTTTAAAGCAAGATTGTCTGATTGACTAAGAATGTATTAAAGGTTGGCTGCTAGACTAAAGTTTCAGCTTATATTTAACTACGCAAGTCATATTGATATCTTTTGAATCATATTGAAGAACCTTCCATGTTTTAAATTAACAGAATTTATCAAATATTCTAGACCGTCAAAGTAAAAAATGCTCACTGCCCAAATTGAGAAATGAAATTGTTCTCGGTAATTTCCCAAAGTTGAATAAAAATCACGGAATAAAACATGTTGATCAGAAAGTAAAGACTTAACAGAATATATGAATAATACTCATATTTTCGTTAAAAAAAAAGTTAAAACATTCGATGAAAAAATCAAATTCTCTCTCAAAAATAAAACTATTTTTTATACAACAATACTAATTCTAAAAGCCAGGTTGTTGAGAACGCTTCCGAGAAATTTTATGTGGTCAGGAATTGTGAATACTGATATATAAAAAAGTGTCTGGAGAAAACATTATGAAAGGATTTCTGGGAGCTGTCCAAACACTAAACACGCAACTTTCTAATCGCTCTTATCGCACCGCACTGACACTTTTAACAGAACACATAGCCAATTTTTTAGTGATTTCTTTTTATTGCTTTCCCTCGAAATATTTCTCTCATTCAATCGTTCGCTAACATTTTTCATTCAGTTTTTTGCTGTTCTATTAGCTTCGTTTGTGGGAGTTTATTGCGAAATAGAAAATAATATCATTACACTGTCGGTAGTATGCTAAAAAGCGATAAAGGAAAAAGCATTCATATAACGCACAACATTCACGAATTTTTCTTTAGATTTTTAAACACTTTTCCAGAAGTTCATGCCATTTTGTTGGCGTAGTTCAATTTTTGAGTATTAATACGTAATGTTTTCGTATAATTCATAGAAATCAGCATAACCTTTCATTTTTTACTTTGAATAAAGCTTACCAACCAGGTAACTTATAATTTAACTTGTAAAATACATACCATCTAGCAATTTCCCATCATGGTGTAAGTAATTTTATTTTAGCCGAAGGAATAGCATTTCCCTTTTCCCTCGCCTATCTCGACCTACTAAAACGATCAGATTACTTGATCTCTTCTAATTCATAAGCGCATCCTATTCGCAACTCTTAAACAGCTTCCTATTTATGACAGATGTATAAATAATATGACAAGTTTTATGGAGGGCAAGGGATGCAATTAATCCGAGCACTTGCCCTACTCAACAGTCAGTGATAAGAAAAAGGCGCAAATTTACATCCTTTTCACTTACGCATCATTTACTTCCATTACCTTTACAAAATCTCTTACTTATTTCATGTTCCTTTGCAAAAATTAAATGCGATTGGATCAAATTTATCATGCTTCGCATCCCATTTAATGCCTAAATATTATTATTAACTTATACTTATTTAACGATTACGTATTGAAACTTTGATGCGTGCTTTTCACATAATAGTATGAATATTTAAGGCTGTGATGAACTGCATAACATGAATTTGGAGCTAAAAGGGTCCTTTTTCCATCTGCTTCGTCTCTTTCCTATTCGTTTTATGTACACGGCTAATTTATTTCAACGCTTGTTTTTCATTCTAAACTTTTATTTTTATATTTCGTAACTGCTTCTCCCTCGTATGTCATGAGTGATTAAGAAGGGTAGAATATTGTTATGGGGAAGAACCTGAATGTGTCTTTTTTGGCCACCACCCTTAGCTTAAAGCGCTTCGAAAAAAGGGTTCCAGAGACAAAGATGAAACAAACATGTGTGGCACACACGTCTTGTTCAAGTCGACTAAAAACAATTCTGACTTCACAACACATTTTTTACAAGTGTTAACAATTTTGTTATGAATTTCCATTCACAAACGCAGATGCTAGGAGAGGCGAAGATACTATTTGCACTTTCATCAGCCTTTTCTAGAGAAACAAAATTGCCCAATTGGTTTAGCTGGAGAGGGTGAGGTGGACATTGACAGATTCTAAATTGGTTTAATCTCTTTCTTTGAACAAATCAATGCATGCTTCATGTTTAATCAGTTTAGTTGCTTTATGAAAACTCTGCGGCTAATTTTAGTTAGACCGTGCTTACCTCAAAACTATCATGGAAATCTCATTTCTCCATCTCTCAGGCAAATCCAATAATCATAAACTGATTTGTATTGTTCGATCCCACACTCACTTTCCCACTTTAAATCTCCACTCTAATTACGCACTTTTCATCGAAAAATGTAGCGAAGATAGCTCACATTATCCATGATATAAGTCATCATACATACAGTTTTAAAAACTCGAACCAATCTTTCTATTTATACAACCAAAGCTGCTACATTAAACTCACGACAATTAGGTTTCACTCCACTTATCTTAATGGCAAATTATAATTAGCTAGATTAAACTGGGAATAATTAAATCATTCACAATTTGTAAGAAAAATGAGACAACTATTTCGGCAGAAAACTTTCCCTTCGGATAACGAATATTTTTAATTCATGTAAATGGTAAGAATTTCAAATTAGAATATGCAATTAACGTATAAAATAAATATTTTACAAACTAAGTTGGATTTAGCAAACAAATCTTTTCTCACGTACTTAACAGAGGATAAGCGCTGAGCAATTTATAAAAGAATGAGGAGCGTTCGACGCTCTGCTTCTTTTCACGACAGCATGAAAACGAAGACTGAAGTTGAGCTGTCGGACGCACGCGACTTTTCTTGCTCTGTATTTACTTTTCATCTCATTGAAACTTTACACATTTGCCAATGCAACGCCCTCACCGGAACCTGTATGTATGAAGGGTAAATATGTATGCATTCGATTCCCGATATCAATTCATCTTTTAGGTTTCAGTTGGTTAATGTGCAACCCTTCTCATTCAGAGATTAACTTAGAATCATTTGTTTACGTAGGCCTTTAGGTAATACTTTAGTCGATTATTAAATAATTTATGTTACATTGTTGGAAACATTTTGAAATTACAACTTCCCTTATCCAAAAAGTTTTAGAGAAAAGAGATTCTGCTTCATTTACCAAAAAATCCTTCTCCGGGCGGAAAGTTTTTGAACGCATAATAAACTTTTCATTTTGTAAAAATGCATGTGACGTTTTCGACCTCAGAACTTTAAGACGAACTTAACGGCTAAGAAGCATAAAAAAATATTTTATAAAAGATAAATTGCAGAAATTTAGCCTTGTATTTATTAGCTCATCTGAGGACACACAAGAGTTAATTAGTCTGGCTTAAATGTAAAACCAGGCACATTACAAAAGGGAGAAAGTTAAGAAATCATAGAATAAATACAACGCCCGCTTTCATTGTAATAAAAAGTTCACCTGCTTGGAGTTAAATCCGTTAGTAACATAGCAATGGTTGTAAAGAGGTGTCTCAAGGTGTTCACAATGAATGATGGACAGAATAAATTCTCAATGACTTTGCTAAGCGGATGTAGTGAAGATACGGAGAAGCTACCAGATAATATTTTAATGAATTTTATTAAAAATATTAGCATTTCATCGTTATAGAGTTCATTTGATTGCGTAGTTTTGTTTAACGATACTTGACACTAATTTAATAAAAAAAAGTAACAAAAATATTACAGGTAGAATCGACGTCGACTCTCCTCCAACTCGTGCCGCTTATTCGTTACGATCCACTCGTACTCTCCAGTTTTAGAGTCGAATGTCCCTTTCTGAACAGATTTAAGTTTGAGGGTAAACCGAGGGCCGAGTTCTCGAAGTGCTGCTTTCTGTCCATCCTTTTTGAATTCGTATCTAGAAATGAAAATACACCCAATATCAGTATAAATAACCTTTGCTAAAATAAAACCATTCTATATTCTACACGCATAATCGGGGATTAAAAATAACAGTCTCGCTGTATTAAAAATAACAAAATTTTGTCAAGATTGAACTGATTATGTTACATTTGATAATCAGACATGAATAATTTATCTGACAGAATATTTGTATCAACAAAAAACTATAGATAATTAAGATTACCTTTATATGCTTCGTAAGTTTGACGTTACTCAGTCGGAAGAAACAGGTAGGTCCTTCTGGAAGATGACTAATCAGCATACTGCCTAAAAATTAATTAAACCGATATAA
>JAHZMU010001968.1:0-11479 GCA_027743725.1 Rambutsinella grinnellia | reverse complement strand
GATAAATTAGGTCAAACTCTGAAGATGCATGTAGGATGGAGAAAGTAGGAGTAATGAAAGAATGAAATTCATTAAATATTGAGCCTGAGAATAAAGTTATTTGAATGTTGAACCTAATAATTAAGTCTATTCATAAGTTAGAGTTGGAGTTAGCTGAAGAATGTCAATTCCTTAGAAATTTGACTAATGAAAAGCAAAGTCGGAAGATTCTTTACTGTTGCGCACGCTAATCCTTTATTACACTTTACGGACAAAATATATCGAAATGTTTACAAGTTTTGCCCTAGTGTATCATTTGAAAATGTCAATGGTTTATTAGAATTGTAATTGCTGATTTGCAAATAATGCCTTGAATCCGTATTCTTGCTGGTAAACTGTTCTTTCTGAAACGTACTCCAGCACGGTAAAAAGTTCACTGAAGTAGTGATTAAAAGCTTCTTTGAGAGACTTTGCATGTGCACTTTATTTAGGTTGGGTTTAAGCTGACAAGGCCACCCATCTTTGGGCTCTGGGGGATACGGAACTTCAGCAGTCTTAGCGTTTCTGAACTTTGTGAACAATTTAATCTTACTTATTCCATGAATCAGCCGTAGTGCCAATCAACTTGGCTTACTACAAGTTACTTGTTCATCATCTCCTTTTACCTTTTTCTCTTTTTTCGTAATTGAGATGCAGCTCGATATCACGTTATATAATGTATGTATTAGGAAAACTAGTTTGGAATCCTGCATAAAAAGTAGTATTTGCTATTGTTCTTCTAAAATTTATTCCATTGAATGATGATATGATGTATTTGATACTCAGCTCAACTGACTTATCATGTTTGGCATTTGGCAATACTGCAAACGAATAATATTTCCTGACAGTAGAGTATTTCAACACAAACTTCAAACTTCCAGATCGACTTGCACATGAGTAATTGTAAACGGCGAAAGCAAAATTTCGCTTTTGGTACTTAAATAAACAGACTAACTTTCTTTCGCTGTACAAATTACAGTTTTTATACTGCGATCATCTGGTGTCTCTCAACGACCGTGTTAGCCCGTCTTAAAAATTAAATCCCCGGAGAAAGTTTGGTGCTTCTCAAAAATTTTGTTTTGGGTCGATATGGGGTTTTATGTTAGTTACCCATCTCACTTTCTCCCCGTTTTCCTAGAGATAAATTTTACATTTCATTGCGTGTCATTTAATGTGAAAAAGATGGTATGTCACATTCTTGAATTGTGCTCGAAATGAAGGGTAAAGTAAGAACAATTGGAAAGAAGCATATTATTCAGTAGGGCATATTATTCAGTAGGGAATGTCGTCACTAGACTTTATATTTGCTTTGCATATGGTGGCACTTTTCTGTTATCCTTACTGCATATCTTTTTATCGTCGGAAGACACATAAAAATTGAGCATTTCCTTTGAAATGACTACTGGTTCTGGTACGTCCTTCCTTTCTTTCATCCGCATTGGTTACTTATCTCTTACGAGGGTACTTAGGACATTGTGAAAGAATTCAGCGGTAGATGAAACATAAGGGCTCGGCAGTTTCTCCCGTGTAGAGGAAGGAACGAAGGAATTTTGGCAGTTGGAAGTTAACTGGAAAAGAAAGGAAGGGTATATATGGCGTACGGAAATGGTCGGTTCTATCAAAGGAGAACGTACACACGATGCTACATCTTGATATTACGCTTGTGGAAATAAGTGGGTTACACTTGCAGACTTTTTACCAGAATACGAACATGAGAAGAGTGGCATTGCACTTAAGGTATGATACTTATTAAATGTGTAATAGGCCCAAATGACTCTAACAGATAGGAAAAGGTAGCACGTAGCTAGCTTAGCATGATAATGGGTACAGGACTACGAAACTTAACTTCTTAAAGATTCATTTTCTTCTCTCAACTTTCTCGCGAGAATGTGGTAGACGCTCGGGAATATGAAAAATGACTCATATTGTAGCTAGCGAGCTCATCTTGGAAAATTTCCTTATTGAAATATCATGTGGAGTTAAATATGAATATTTATAAGAGAAAATGCAGTCTAACGATAAGAATAAGTGAGGATAAAACTTTTTTTCGGAATGCCTTAAACTTTGAGCAGTAAAAATGGCTAGTTTCTCTTGAAGTGCCACTCTAACTTTCTACGTTCATTATATTAATTTATGAAAAGAAGAAAAATGACGTTGGCTGCGAGCGGTTCGAGTATAATGCCTAATTTTTTGTTTGAATTCTGCCGACGTTTGAATGAAGATTTACGAATCTGAAGTTTAAGGTGCTTACATGCATACGTCATTGACAAGTATTATAAGAATTTGGAATATAGCGAGTAATAGATGGGTAAATATATAATTTCATATCTTCTGGAATATTTTAGAATGAAAACATGTAGTTGTAAAGTGAGTGGGTGTATTTAATTAGATACAAAACCATTCTGCTTTCCTAGCCAAGCCTGTTAATTGCGTATTGCTTGGTAAAGGTGGGAGTTAATTAATGTATTTCCATATCCTCAATTTTATCTTATCTACATTGGCTTACGTCTTATAAAGAAAGTGCAAACAGAAAAGTGCTTCATTAAAATGATATTAAGTATGAAACTCTGACCTGGTTTTTCGTGTTAACTTTTAATACGTCTTCTGCGTATATTATACAAAACGTAATTATTTGTTTGTAAAGACATTCATGTTTAAAATTTTCTATTAATCGAAGTAGCTCGTGCTTTGAGCTTTCACTTGAGTGTGCTTTCACCTGGTAGGCAGGAAGCAGGTATTTTTTGGAAGTGTAATTTCTTCCTTAGCTGAACTTCATGGTTGCAAGGTAGAAGTAACAAGTGATGGGAGAACGATATCATGAGATGTGAGATCTCGTTTATGATCATAATTAAAATTGAGCTTTTTGATCGTCTACCGAGGATGGGAAAGCAATCAACGGGACTTTCTGTGTTTTTGCTAGTTCGCTAGAATGAATATCCATAAAACGATTTGTTATATAATGACGCTTTCATGTAATATCGGCATTTCCAGCTATACACTTAACTTACTAAAGTTTAGTAAGTGGTTAGATAGTAATTCGATGATGGTATAAGTGAAAATTTGTAGGGACTTGATGCAAATAAAATGTATGTTATGAAACCTATCTCAAGAGCTTAGCTTTTCTAGTAAATACCTGCACATATAGAAGTTACTGAAATATTACAATTTACTTGCCTATTACGTAGTCAGTGATGGGAAAGGGTTTTAAACGAATGTACACAACTTGGATAACGAGGAGCGTCGAAAGTTACTAGGTAGGATGTTTTTGCAGAAATGGGTCCATAGGCCAAGGATGATAATGAGAATGGAGTAGAGGTTTTGGCCCTGTGGTGTATTTTGTCGCCAAGTTTTATTAAGAAGTCGCCATTAGATTGTGTTTACCTAGTTTGGTGTAATATAGGACGTAATCACAGTAAATTGCTTTCCTAAACTAATTTCTCTTCAAATTCAGGAATAAAGTTGAGTTTCTGTTTAAGTACGAATTCTTCAAATACAGTAATTCTGCACAAGGCATTTTGAACATTTGTCCTTTTGGGGGAAGACTTCATGTTAGATGTTTAGTCAATGTAGTGACACAGGGCCAACCGATCATACATTCATACTTAACATTCAAGCTTAATATTACCCGCGCACTTGTGTGATGGAAATTAACTACGTGGAGCGTGTCAGTTTGCAAGAATGTTTTTAGAATCCGTAGACTTTTGTGCGTTTGTAACGGAATTAAGATTGAAAATGTTGCTACCTGCCCATCTACTTTGCTGATGTGAATCGTTTTATCTGTAGTGCTATCTTTTCTTTGTAAGGTCATCCAAGACATCATTGTGAGAGGTTTCACTAAGACTTTCTTCTAGAATACTTATGGTCTTCTTTGTGTAAATAAATAATCGTAAGTAAATAGTTTATGTTTTCTTTGAGTTCGCGTGAGGTCAAGTAGCGCATCCGTTGGGAATTTCTCTTTCAAAGCCTGGGTAAATGATGATAGTGTTACAAATTAATTATTTGAAATAAATCTAGTACACTGATCAAAAAGGAAAAGCCAAAGTGGAGCACTTTTTGATGGCCTTTTCCTTCTGGATGATATTACCCTGTTCATTTATTGTACAATTTTTCATTTGTAAAGCAAAATATGAAAATACTTCATGTAACTAGATACTTTGTTGCTTTTTAATGATATAAAAGTTATGTCACAAGAACTAGCAAATGAATCGAGTTTGTTAAAACATCTCATGATAATAAAACAGTTAATGCGAAATACACACATTTTTGAAAAACTAGTTGGTTTACTTCTTGCTCTCTGTTGCGTGAGCTTTCAGCTTGAAACATATAGTAACTGACCTAAAATATTAATAAGTCAATTGAGCAATCTATAACTATAAAAAGGGACTTTGGCGTCAGAAATAATGCTCTTTTTAATGGTCATTTTAGAAATGGAGCTGGATGCTATTACGTAATAATAATGCGAGGAGACTTGTATTAGAAATACAAAGATGTACTTTTTGCTTAACTATCCATGCTTTTATACTCTGCCTTATTACTTCAGTTAATGTTTATTTTATGGAAATAAAAGGAGAATTTATAGACATTATTACAGTCTTATGCCTTCTTAAAGTGTAATATTGTTATTAAATGACAATATACTTGTAATAAAGGCTATAAGCCGTATTAACACAATTTCATACTGTCTTAAAGTGAAGGGACATAAATTCTGAGACTATGTTTTAAAAATGCGATTATTGAACGGGAATTTGACTTTCTCTAACATACTTTTCTCTCAACTTTTTTCAGATTGGGAAGACCAGGGGTGGACTGCCATTTCAAACATGATACGGACAGTAGTGCCGTCCTCCACATACAGTTCGTGTTCAATGAGGGCGCTCTTGATATCATCGACTGCAGATGATATGATTCACTACTGGACTTTCAAGACCAGTAAAACCCCCGAAGTTATTCAATCGCTCAAGTTCCAACGTGAAAGGTAAGGATCTTTTTCTTAGTGGTGATAATGGATTGCACTGTCATACAAATGTTTGCCTGACATATTTTTGTATAAGCTAGATGTTTGTCGTGAAACGCATTGATAGTCCTTGCACGAATTCAATCTTATTTTCTTTTGATGTGATTAGGTACCCATTATATTATACAGTGAAACGGTATCGGAGGCATTTCTAGTTGTACGATTCCTTTCAGAAAAAAGAGAAACCATTATTTATTTTCATAGTCAGAAAAAACAAGATGTAATTGTGATCTCAATCTGAATTTAATTGTTTTACAAGTTCTAGTTGTACTTACTATGTTCTAATTACATCTTGGATGAATTATGTCTCAATAGAGGTTTCAGTAGAAAACTTTCAAGGAGAGGTTTTGCTTACTTTTTCTCTTTTATTATGTGATAAATCATTTTTTTTACTTTTTAGCTCATTAAATTATTATTTTATTGTAGTTTTTTAGAGGAAATGACTACGCAGATGTCATTCATGTTTATTAACGGTGCCATTAACACCTACAGTTATGAACTCTGAGATGTTTGCACCATTTATTTAGCTTGCCGAGTAGCAGAGGGACAGGTGTGGCGGAAGACAAATGATTATTAGCAAACATTTTAAAAAATCGGCGGATTCTAATCTAGTTTTTGCCGGGTAGTAGCTACCATTTGATAAAACTTGTACAAATTAAGCTGGGACTACTTAATACGTTAATAAATGCTTTGAAATAGTTTTAGGCAAGGAGACCTTTCGTTTATTTCTTGGAAAGTTTTGGCATTAACTTTTGACTTTTTCTGTTAGAAGTCTTGGCATAATCAATTTTCCCTATACACGAAAGTATTTTCTTATGAAGAGAGTTCTTTCTTGGTTATATCCAAGTTTCTGCTGACACGATCAAGATAAGAATAATTATGTGATAGAAAAATCTAAAGTTATTGTTATTGCTGCTTTAAAGTACTGCTTTGTTTCGATTTTGGGATTATGGGATCTTAGAGAAACCACTTCCAACACAAAATAATTTTCTTCTAACTAAGGGTTCTTGGTGTACATTAATAGAAGCAATATTGTCGAATTGATCCGTTAAGCGTATCGAACGAATCAAACCGTCATGGACCGTGCAAGCAATTTGTGGTGTTATTACGCGTGAACAAATGTGAATGATGTCTGGAGTTGATCATTATTTCTAGTTATTTGCCCGTGAATTTATTCTAGTTATTATTATTTGCCCGTGAATTTGTACAAAAATGAGAAAATTTAATGATGTAAAGTGGACCCGGAACATTGTTGTTATTATTTAGCTATAAGTGATGGTTGAACGAAATCGGCATGTGCGTAAACTATTTGTAGGTGTACTATGGCAGATTAGAGCATATCGTTAATTTTGATTTGAAGTTTCTACAAGATGTGGAACTTTATGCAGTGGAATTTGTTGTTGGATAAAAATATAAATTGTTACATATAAGCAATTGGTCATAACTTTAAGAGTACATGATCGATAAAAGCATTACATGCGAGGCAAAAAGATTGATATCATGTACGAAACTACGCAAAAAGTTTATTGCAAAGCAAATTGTAATTGAATAATTTATTTGGCATGTTAATATCGATATTTTAGATTTGTATAATTAATAGGAAATAAATGCTACATATAGGCAATTGGTCATAACTTTAAGAGTACATGATCGATAAAAGCATTACATGCGAAGCAAAAAGATTGATATCATGTACGGAACTACGCAAAAAGTTTATTGCAAAGCAAATTGTAATTGAATAATTTATTTGGCATGTTAATATCGATATTTTGGATTTGTATAATTAATAGGAAATAAACTAGATAAACTTAGCTTGTAGATTATCCAGCCAAAATTGAAATAAGAAATTGAATCGAATTTTTTTCTTTCTTCCAGCTGTAAGTCAATTTTCTCAAATTACCATAATGATTCTCAGCAGAGCATTTCATGCAATTTCAACGGAAACGCACACTTCGCTTGACATTGGAAAGTTTTAGGGTTGGAAATTGGACTTTTCTTTCCAAAAAGATTTAATATTGTTGAGCTCTTTTTGCTTTATTACTTCAAAATATCCTAAGAATAAGTTTCCTGTGGAAATGAAATTTCATTATGTAGACAAACTCCGCGTGAAATGAAGAGTAATATGCCTTGAAATCGAATCATTTTTAATATCCTGAGTTAGAATTCACTGAATGCAAATGGTTATAAACTCTGGAGTGGTAATAGATGAATGCTAGCCATATAAGCTTTCTAACATTGACATAATAAATTTCAGTTTTGAACTGGTTCGGGGTTGCTGAGCCTATTAGTTGTCCACAAATTGAACTTTAAAATTCAAAAATGTCATCAGAGGAATTTACTGATTCAGTTGGGCACTGCGGTAAATAAGTTGGTGACCTAGTTGTTTGTACGACTAAACAGTGTCAACTCAGCAGTTGGTAATGACGGGTGAGAAAATTAGGTGAAAGTCTCAAAGACTTCTTTGCGATATAAAAATGTATGGATTTACTCTGTGAAAGTTAGCTGCAGTATATTCTATCCTGTTGGATCCATATTTTACCTAAAAGTGTCGTTTTCTCAGTAAATATAGAAAGCTATGGTCATATGGAAAGCATATTAAAAGGAAGATGGTTATGACTCTTTATGCCCATCCAATGCCTCTAGACATACTCAAGCCGTAGTTATCCAAACAAGGTCCCCTCTAGCCCTTTGCTGGACTCAACCATGCAAAGAAAATATGTTTTAGCACTGGAACTGGAACGGGTACAGCTGCTACCACCAATCGAAAAGGCTAATGTATGGCTGTGCCAATATGTGTCACATTACATCACAGTATATTTCATATATGGGTAAGCTATCACCCTTGCAAGTGTTGAGGTAAGGCCGAAGAGTAGAGTGAAGACAGCTGTCTTCTTTCGTTTTACTGGCTTTCACTTGTGGCAATAATGATCCGATAGACTATTGCCTGTTGGCCGATTGGACTATAATTTTATCTGTAATTTCTATAGTTTTCATCTAGAATAATGGCGACGATAAAGATGTGAAGAGCACTCTTACTCCTCCTGTATGCCCTATGGCTGAGTCCTCCAACTTTCTCTTTTGTCTAGGTGTTATGAGAGGGGACGCGTAAGATTGAGTTGATTGTTTAGCAACTCTTTTCCTACAAAAGGCGTTTCACTTCAGGTGCTATTGTAAGTCGTTGAATGCACACTTAAGTGGATACGTCTAGGTCATAAAAGTGGGCTCTAATAAAACCACCATTAAAATCTCATTTTACTCAAGGGAAAGGATTTTGAATTGAGATCCGCGAATGAAAACGGAGCATTTATTATAACTATTTTACCTATTATTTTAAAGTAAATGAGTGAGCATTGGTGCGCTGATCCTCATCTGCTTTTTTCCTAATAAAGTCAAAGCCCATCGAGTATATTACCTTGATCTCAATTTAACCATTACATTTTTGTAGTTTATTCATTCTCTCTTCAGGCTTTTAGAAATGTCTTGTTAGAGAGGAGAAAAGAGTTGTGAAAAGAGGAAGTGAAGGGGACGCTCAGAAAATTAAGTATGTACAAGACACGTTCACGTATATGTATAAAGGAGCGGATGGGCTATTCCATTATTCTCATCATTTTAAGTGCACATAATCATTTGGGATTTTTGCGAGTTGCTTTTCTCTTTGTCCCAGTATAATACGTAGGATCCTCTGTTGCCGAAGATGTAACATGTCAGTTTTATGTGTCGCCTTCATCGATTCTCCCCATTTTAAGAGAGAACTCAATCATCTATTCCATCAAAAATGACGTTGGCGTCGTACGCCGTCCTGTGAGGCACAATGAATCGTAATCTGGGAGCATAGTGTATTTCATTTTACTGTTATACCTCTCTCACTCTAGTATTTAATGTCTTTCACTCAAGAATTCAGAAAAGCTATGTGTAAAAAAAGGAGTTTCTCGTGAATTTTACTCTTCTCCGAGTCAATCGTCACATAAAATTTCTTTTCCATAGTAAGTCAAACGTTTATGGAAGCTGTAGGTGGAAAGAGTAGCTGTGCCCCATTTTATATGTAACGCTACATCGAAAAGTCATCTTCATCCATTACGACAATATTTTTCTCCGATGGAAGAAGGGAGAAGAGGAAGCAGAATGTAATAGAGCGAGAGAGATTTTTTACTGGAGTGGATATTTTGATGATCACTGAGAAGTAATGTTGTTTAGTGGTTTTGTTGAAATGCGCCATTAAAATATGGTTTATAACAAAATTTGGTTTGGGCCGTTTTCATATAAGGGAACAGAATATTTACATCGGAGAGAAATATAAATGGTGTAGACAGATATATAAACGGTTATCTATTTGAAACTAGCTACAGATTTATTGAAAATCTTTGCACTGATGACAGCTTCTTCACTTTGATTGCAAACTACCCATAATAAAGTCTTCATCCATATGGGACTAGATTAAGATGGAGAAAGCAAGGAAAGAAATAACATACATGACTCTGGAATTCCGGTCTAGGATTTTCTTTCAACAATTCGCATTAAATATTCCCTCCTGTCGACGCAGAGCTCGACTTGGAATTTCTGTGTATTTTGTCCTGTACCTGATTTTATATTTGGATGTCAGACGGAATTACTAAGGGCATTCATATGTTCGAATAGGTATGTAGGATTTAAGTGATAAAAATTGTGTTGAACAGAAATCTTCTTTGTCTACGCCGCATTGTAAATTGGGATGTGGGGATGTGGTTCTTTGCAATAAAATTAGGCGTGATAGCGTCTGTCCGCTAGTCTTTCTAGCTATATAGATACATATTATATCTTTTCCTTTTAACTTTTCAAGATGGTAATGAGAATAGAAAGACACACAAAGAAAAGCAGAAGGCTGGGACGAAATTGACTTAGGAGATGAGTAACTCATTCTTATTCACCACATCTAATATCTTATAGGAGGCAACTACCTTTTTACACCGCCTAATCCTTTATGTGCAGTAAGAAACGTATTATATGAAGATTAGTTTTGAAGGAACGAGGGAATGGAAAGAATAGCGACGCATATAAATCCCAGATAGCTCCGGCTTAGTCACGGAACATAAACAGATACGTTTGTAAAATATACGTTTTAGTAGATGACACTGATATTATCATCCATTTTGGAGGTAATACGACCACAACAGAAAATAATAAGGGGAGGTTATATCCCTCGGTTTTATGCTTTCCCCGGCGGAGTAGTACTAATTCAAATGTACTGGCCACCTTGGAACTTTCACTTTGAAACAAGCCACTATATAAAATGCATTGGAATGGAAGACAATGTGTGTAACATCATTGGGGAGACGTGCAATGAATAATTTTCTCGTGTATAATCGCTCTACTCATCGTCATCGTCATGATTGCATTGCAAACAGCAATGTTATAGCGGTTTTGCTCAGGCAATCAAGGATTAAACCTTTCTTGTTTGCAGGTTACAGATAGGCATGTACTTATGGCTTAGCAATCAGCTTTAATAGTCTACACTGATATGTCAGTTAAAAGAATGGGGATTGTGTCTAAGCGTGTGTGTGATGTGGAGAGTGAAGACTGATTATATAGAATGGTTAAAATACTATGCTAGGATATATGTAAAGGGTTCCATTGGGGATTGCTTGGAGGGGATCATGATTCATGATGATGATATCGTCATTCTATACTTTTCTTGGAAGAGTGATCATGAATTTTGAAGTATGCTTCAGTTGTGGATTAAAGGTACACCTCAAAAGGTGTCTGTGAATTGATCAAACAGCTTTAGTATATAAAAAGGATTATTAAATGGCTAGAAAAAGTTGAAAGAGAAAAATTAGCTTGTAATAGGGAATTTTAGTTGAAGTGTGCAGTCGGTGAAAGGAGTGTAGAGGTTTAGGTTTTAAAAAATAATTTTTATAGCGAAACAGCTTTCAAAATGTTAATCTAGATGAAGAGCCATAGTTTTAGTGAGAAAGATAAAATGAAGTCTCTAAGCTGTCAGGATTTTGTATGCTGGGAGCGTGCTCATTGTGCTGCATAAAATGCTGAACCATCATATTTGATGAGAGTTTGATGATGATGAAAATGTTCATATATGAGGATAGCTTATAACATCCGTCAATTAAGAAAAATTGGGAAATCCTATCTGACTTTGTGTAAATCATTCTGTAAAAACGAGTGAACTTGGCTAGAGCCGAAGCCAAGATTCCGGGAGCCCTTATATTGAATATACAAAACATTAGACTACTTTCTCCTAATGGGAAAATTGCCACGTATGGATCTAGTTGAAATGATATGGGACCTTTCTCCCATGATTTTTGCTATTTTTTCTCTGGATTTTTTTTGCACATAGAGCAGGAGCGGTATATGGTATTTCCGACGCGCTTTTTCTCCCTAGCGCCATGCATTCCAGTATAAGTAAGGGAGATTTATTGACTTGTAAGAGGATTTATTTTTAAAGGAGGCTCTAAG
>JAHZMU010001967.1:0-35631 GCA_027743725.1 Rambutsinella grinnellia | reverse complement strand
CAATCATAAAATCATAATCTGTTAATCAATCTATGAAAATGATTTGCATGATAAACAATTGTACAACATTGGTATGCATCCCTTGAAATTAAACAATCTCTTTAACATTCAATATTCAATCCCTGTCCCATTACGAACTTGATGGTCATAACATTTGGACTAGCGTGTTGACATTGTGTAGAAAACAAAATTCTTTCATACCATTCAAACAATTCAAACCAAATCAATCTATTTGAAGAAATTTTAAAATAGAGATGGACAGTGATGATAACATTAAGAAATGGAAATAGATTGAAGCATTCACTTACGCTCTTGATGAACGGAATTCACATCACAAATATAGTAAACTAGATATTCCACTTTCGATTGCTTCAGATCATTGAATAACTTTGAGCATGAATTTGTTGAATGAATAGCTTTCCTAACCTCCAAAGGACAAGAAAAAAAGGATGCAGTTGTATTTCTTCCCTGTCAAAAATTTCAAAAATGTAACACTTGCCAATACATCGTAGGCTACAGTTATATATTAACCATCTTGTAACTGTAACCGCCATGTGACAAGCTAACCGCGCAAAAGTTACATAAGGGCAACCCTTTTGACCCAATCATAAAATCATAATCTGTTAATCAATCTATGAAAATGATTTGCATGATAAACAATTGTACAACATTGGTATGCATCCCTTGAAATTAAACAATCTCTTTAACATTCAATATTCAATTGTAACACTTGCCAATACATCGTAGGCTACAGTTATATATTAACCATCTTGTAACTGTAACCGCCATGTGACAAGCTAACCGCGCAAAAGTTACATAAGGGCAACCCTTTTGACCAACTGCATTCGGTATGCTGACGATCAACAATAGCAATTTCCAATCAACCTTTCTTTGCTAATTTCTCTAAATTAATCTAGATCGAATCCCACCAAACTGCATTCGTTCATTGCTATTATGCAAGAGGGGATGACGTGCGAGTGTAATTTAATATGAGTCATTCATCAGCCTAATTGTCTCACGATGGGAGATGAATTCGAAACATTTTTCAAAGATGGGTCACTTCATTGTTGGATAATGCTACTTGAAAATGGGGATGCAATCCAATTTATGGGGTTGCGCGCATGATACATTAAATTAAAAATTAAATGCGTGCGAAATGTGTGCCAAGTTATTTCGATTTGAAATGGCAAGTACCTTTATCAATCTTAATGTTGGCGTCTCTTGTGAAATGCGTTATTTAGGAGCAGCTGCACTTGTGCCTAATAGGTTGAAGATGCAAAAAACGATTACTTTTGTCAGTCGTGTAATTTTTTCGTAGGGCTCAGAAGCAGCTCCTGTGAAGTTGGTTGGTGGTGCCGCATGAAAATGTAATATTACTTATCTGCGCAGTTAAATTAAAAATAGGAAATTTTAATCCCTTAAAAGTGATCCTTTCTGAGGTAGAAAATATTTAATTTCAAATGCAAGAAAAATAAAATTGAAAGGAATGCTTTTTATTTTAAAAGATTTCAAGATGCTGAAATTCGGATTAGTTGTCCTCCTTCTCAACACTGTTCATGGACAAGAACAATTCCATAGAGAAGTAATAAACCCTTCAGGCCCGTCTCAAGTAATTTTAAGGGGAGGAGCTCTTAATAGTAATGGAGACCTTCAGTCATTAACTGCTGGAGATCCAGGCCAGCAAGTTGAAGAGAGATATGTCGTAGCAGATCAGCCTCAAGAACAAGCCATTCCTTTCCAAACTGTGCAAGAATCTCCAATTCCTACAAGTAATGATCCAAACAATCCCTTTACACAAGGAGAGAACGGATTCGGACTGAGATTGTCGCAAGCTCCTCCAGCTTCACAAGTTCAGCAACAAGTTCAACAGATTCAAGCTGCCCCTGGCCCCCAACTTCTTCAACAGACGCACTTGATAGAGCAGCCAGCAGCAGTTATTGATCAACCTGCTCCGATTGTCCATCACACGGAGGTCAACCTACCTCAGTTACCCGCAGGTCAACAATATGTCGATGTTTATGGAAGACCTATAAATTTGGAACAGCCACCCCAAATAGTTCAACAACCTGTGGCCACCGCCCCACCACAGTCGCCAGCACCTCAAGTCCAAGTTCAGAAGCAAGCTTTTGTTGACGAATACGGAAGACAGTTGGCCCAGTTTGAAGTGCACCAACAAGCACTGCCTGTTGCTCAGCAAGTTGTACAACAAGTGGAGACAGTTCCAGTGGCTCATCATGTCCAAACTGCTCCAGTAGCTCATCAAGTCATTCAACCTGCTACAGTTCCTGTTATTGGTCAACAAGTTCGAGAAATTCATGAATATAACCATCCCCAAGTTGCCACCGCTGTTGCAGCCAAGAAAGTTCTTTCTCATTCGCCCCTTACCCTACAAACTTATGCAGTTCCTGCAGTAAGAAATGTAGGAAATCTAGCTATTCCATACGCTCAAAAAATAACGGTAGCGAAGCAAGCTCCTGTTAATATAGTCTATCCTCCAACCGTCCCAGCTCCCGCGGTTGTCAAAAGTACGCATCGAACAGTAGTTTCACCAGTGAAACTTGATGTTCCAGTTCAAACTGTTCAAGAAGTTCATGCAGCGTTCCCCGAAGTACATCAAGTTCATCACGCAGTGCCTGCAGTGGAACATCAAGTTCACCTTGCCCCTGCTGCAACCCATGTCGAAGTTCACCAGCCTGTTCAAACCGTAGAACACCATCAACCAGTCGCCTTCCATCACCCACAACAGTTAGTTCATGTAGAACAGCATCAACCGACTATATTCGCACACCACCCCCAACAACTAGTTCACGTAGAGCAACAACAACAAGCCGTTTTAGCCCATCATCCCCAACAATTAGTTCATTTTGAACATCAACCTCAACTTATCGCTCAGCATCCTAATCTAGTTCATCTACAGCAACCAGTGGCACATCACTTGGTTGCCCACCAGCCCCAAGCGGTTGTCGCACATGCCCCAGCAGTGATCCAACAACCAGTAGCTACGGCAGCTGTCGTCCCAGCCGTCGCCAAAGTTCCTGTCATTGAGAAAACTCTCGTTCCCGAGGTCACTCTAATCCATCAACCTGTCTTGCCAAAGGCCCTTTTTCAACGCCACATTTTCAACGTCAAACACGGTTCTGAGCCCATCGTTTACCAAGACCTTTGCACAGTCTATCCATATCAGAAAGTAAATAAAGTTGTTAACAAAAAATTTAGAACACGCCCATTTGCTCACTGTTTATTTTATTTTCCAGAACTTGCGCGCTTGCGTCTTGAAAAAGGCTACCCTTCCCGAGCTTCATCACCCTGACGTGAGAACGATCAATGTCGAAGAAGCTCAACCTTTTCCAGATCAAAGTGTCATTAACCCAGTGCCATCATCTTCTCCATCAGTAACCGTAACAAAAGGTCTCCCAAATAACATCCAGGAAACCATTCGTCGCGAGTCAGCCTCAGCCAGGTCCAAAGCCAAAGCTGAAGCCGCTGCTTCCGCAGCCGAAACCAAGGAAGCTGAGGCTGAAAAGGAAAAAGGTGAAAAACCTTCCCAACCGGAAACCGCAGAGTCAAGGGAAACGCGAAAATCAAGAAGGAAGAAGAGTAAGGGATCTAGACGCGCAACGGAAAAGCCTTTTGAACTCGCTTAATTAACTTTAGTTGAATATTTTATCTGTACAAAATTTCATACGCAAATAAATATATTTTTATATAAAAATGCGTAGCTCATTTCAACCAGTTCCAACTCAACTCATTTATCATCCAATAAGACAACTTCCTTTTGCAAACTTTGATTGAAAAATGCATCCATTTTTGCCCCGTTTAGCCTGTTTTACAACCAAAAGGAATGTGGTTAGCAACAGCATCAGCGTCTCGCAAACAAAGTCTGTCTCGACAGGTTTCATGCGTATCGGATGGGCTCGTACTCGCAACTCTCGCTCCCCCTCCTTATCGACTCGAACCCTTTACGTACTCTTGAAAACATAACAATCCCTAAACCACATTATAAACCTCTTTAGAGCTACCACTTCATATTATTACGTAGCTCTTGGTTCACTTCCTCTTCTCGTACACCTTACTATTATTCTCTGCTTATTTTTCACACAAAAAATTAGACTGAATCCTCCTCCTTCACAAGTAAATATACCATACGCTTCACTTCCTCATATAAAAGCCACAGATCCTCTTCATACCAACAGCTGAAGCTGTAAACCTCAATACTTAGGTCGATGCCTTCAAGCTATGATGAGATTATCATCATTATGTAATCATAGTCGCAGTGATACACTGTTCATCATTGAAAGCACGACTACTAAACATAATTATATGGGCTGGTTTGCCTTTGAAAAACTTTAAAAGTTTTAAAAAGTACACCTGTAACGTATCTGCATGCGCCACGCAAACTGACATTGGCTAAATATGGTATATGATAAATGCAAGCTCATACTGGTGCGAGCGAGTATTGATAACCTAGCTGTTTATCAGTGAGATGAATACATATGGAACTGTAAACCTGTCAAAAAGTGTTTGTTTATGTGAACTTGAATGCAAACAGGAAGTGAAGCGTATGGTATATTTACTTGTGAAGGAGGAGGATTCAGTCTAATTTTTTGTGTGAAAAATAAGCAGAGAATAATAGTAAGGTGTACGAGAAATTCAGTATTAAAATTAATTGATAAATAGCTCATTCCTTTGTGAAAGTAAGAGGTAAATTCTACATAGCAAAAAATAAATAAAATGAAAGTAAAGCAAATTAGTTAACAAGTCATCATTATAATTTGCGAATCTTTTAGGCAATAACTGATTCAAGGGAAAAGTGGAGATGGAAGAAGACAATGAGCAGCCAGGGCCAAGTGTGCGTCGAAGGGGTCAGCGAGGAAGTAGAGAGGGGCACTCTGATCTGTCCACAGACGACACACCAGGTCATTCTCCATCCCCAGTTGGGACTGTGAAAGTCCGCAATATCTCGAGAGATCGCCCCCCTCAAGAAGCAAGAGAGAATAAACGGCCAAGGATTTCAGAATCGGAGGAAGCTCATAGGGGAGATGACATCCACATGGAGACTGACTCTGAAGATGAAGAAATTGACGAGGAAGATGAAAGTGAGGAGGAGGATGATGAAGAGGAAATGAGGAATGACAATGAAATGGGATCTGATCAGCCAGATTCAATTCCAGTTCAAGATATTCCAGGACCTTCACACAGAAGAATTACTGAGGAGAACGTCTCAACAACAATGCAGTCTAGTCTTCGACAACGCCCAGTTACTGGGGAAGCTGGTAGTTTTCGCTATAATATGGATAGTGCTATTGCATCCACATCTGCGACAGCTTTGGCTCCTCCTCTATCAAGGACTTTGGAGAATTCTCCGATTGCCGAAGACTTTTTCAGTTTGCCCGTACCCAATTTGGATGCGAGAAGGTCAAGGTCAACAACGCGGGAGGCAACTCCAGGTTTACCAAGATTTGGTTCCAATATTGAACCTCCTCCTTTTCAGAGGAAGGTTGATAATGCTGCTTTAGGGGATTTGGGGGAGAAGCGAGATACTGAAGTATTTTTCCAGAAGACGCATGGGAAACATAGGCTGAAATGGGCCCACAAATTGTTCTTTCTAAGTACTGAGTTAGTGTTTCCCGGGTTCACTGCTTATAGTGATAGTAGGAACCAAATGCCTGATTACAGTGAGTCCCGTTCACACTTTAAAATATCAAGTCATTTTAAAAAGACATGAAATACTAACGTTTCTTTATTATTAGTGGGCGTTCGTGTTCGCTCTTCGTGCGTGATGCAGGCTCTCTTGTATGCAGACTTGCTATTTTTCATAGCATGGACTCTTTCATTTTTAAGCCACTGTGACATTTTGGTAAGCTCATTTATAAGATTTATAAAGACAAAGTAGTTTACTCTTAAAAATTATGTTTGTAGATCGCCGTGCTGAAGGACCTACATGGTTATCTCTCAATTTGTTTGACATGTCTGTTCATCCTTGTCAATGTCATCCGCCTCCGCTTTGGTTTGAAAGGGAATGAGAAAGACGAAGTCCAATACTTGGCGCTATTCTGGATGACCACGGTCATAGTACAAATGCCCCTCTTTACCTTTATCTTCCTCACGGATCTCTTCGCGCCCATCTTACTCGCCTTCACTGTGGCAATGGATGGAGTCATGCTGATATTCATTTTTCTCGAAACAATAATCGGCTTCATTCACTTCCGTAGTTTGCTTCGAGACGAACTCAACATCATTCGGGTAGCAAGACGTAGCAAGGAAGCCAGCCAATCTCGGGCCAACGTCTCCGCACCCATCGCTGGATCCTCCACTCAACAAGCTCCGACTGGCAGCTCTAACGTTATTGATCTCTCCCGTGGTATTCCTGAACAAGACTCTTCTTCAACCGACGACGACAGTGGATTAGAAAATGACAATGATCGTTTGGACTTGAATCGGGACAGAATGAATTTCCAAATGCAAATCAGACGCGTATCCGAAGCTCACCAAGAACAAGTCGATGTTGGAGAAGAAGAACAGGATTCAGAAGACTCAAATTCAAACTCTTCAGAACAAGTTACATCGACTTCAGACCCGATTAGGCGCAGGAGTATTTTATCACATTAGATTAAGAAATGTAAATTGTGTGTCGTTTTGCCGTTATTTAGCGCACCTTTTATATCCCGCTTTGTTATTGCTCAAGCAAAAATATTCCAATATAAAAAGTATTATTCTCTTTTCTTGCCCGTCATGTCATACTCATAATCGTTCACAGTGTGTTCTCTGTAAAATCGTACAAATATTTTAGGGTAGCCGACATGACAGTCGTATTTTTTCTATTCAATCCATCTCTTAGCAAAAGCTTTAAAATCGTCCAGTGATCACTAGTTAGAAATTAAGACATACGTATAGATAGTAGTTTTAGGGAGAAAAGCAATAGGTATTTAGATCTTAGGAATAGCTCTAACTTTACACATTGATAAGCAAATGAAAAACGTTTCCCTCTTCATGTACAAGCGCAGACTGCTACGCAAGCATTTTTTTCATTTTATCTGAAAAGCGCACACAATCCTAAGTATTTATGTGGTCTCATAATCATCAACATTTTCCCTTTAAAATTTAAATTTTAACATGTCTTTCACATTTTTCTTGTCAGCAGCTCTGTCCCAAAAAGTTATTCCGGCAGTGTATCTGTTGGTTATGTTTATAGATACTTAACTATTTGTATAGATATGATGGTACAGTTGTTAGTAAAAATATTATGGCTAAAATAAAAATAAAAGTTGTATGATTACTTTCATAACGTGCATACCTAAAATCCTTACGTTGTCGTTGACATGTAATGAGAAAAGGCTGAGGACCCGCCGAAAAATAGTTGCCAGTGTTATCAGAAAAAAAGCCAAAAGTAATATTTGAGCATTTTTTTGTGCGACAGAACGATTTTATCCGTTGGAATAGATTGAGCTCTATAAGTATTTTGTTAGTGGGAGCGCAGTAGCATCAAAATATTTCCAAAAAAGTGAAAGAAACTTGTTATTAATAATTTATTCGCATAATCAAAAATGAAATCAGGAAGGTCTAATAATAAGGGTGGGAAGCCTGGGCCTGCGAGTAGAAAGGCCGAAAGGGACCGATGGATGGAGGCATCCTGGAGTGACGAAGGATCTCAAGATGAGGGTACTAGTGACTCTCTTTCAGACTTGTTTATTCCAATCAACCCGCCGTCAAGTGGGACTGTTAACAGTCAAGTAAGTCTCCCAGGCATGAAGGCTGAAGAACGAAAGGTAAATATTTAAGGCATTACGGGTTGGACGAAAGCTGCAGTGGCAGGGGATAGATCATATATTTTTTTCCAATTTTATTCATAGTCTAAAGAGAAGGCTCCCGCTTCCAATGAAAAGGCAGAAGACGCCCAAAATGTGAAGAAAGGTGGACGTAAAGACGTGAAGCCACGCGGATCTCAAGAAAACCGTTTGAATTTGCAAGCAGAAGAGGCAGCTAGTAACCGCAATGTTACTCCCGTCAACTCTCGTGAGACTTCTGGTCGTCCAGCAAATCCTGTCAGCGTCAGTGATGTTGGTGATACTCGTCAAGAACGAGAGGTAAAACTTTTAGAATTGCAAAACTCCCTTGCTTAGCTTCATATTAAATTTTAAAATATTGCTCTTAAACAGACGTTTACATTTGCGACTGGTGAAAACTCGGGAAGGCTTATGATATCCAATCAACGCTTCGATTTGGTGGGGGACTCTCAAAACTTCACTGTTACTGGCCCGGGAAATGACATCAAGGTCTGCAGTAACAAAATGAAGATTAGTGTAATCGGAGAGGACAACGTAATCCGCTATAATACCCGATTTACTACTGACATCTCCGCAACCGGAAGAGGAAACAGAGCAGTTGGTTACGAGTACGGTAATGGGGAACGAGGCACTGTCATCACTTCCCATAACACATCTCCTTCCTCAAACTCCCTGCGAGTGGTAACAACAGAATCGAACAGATCACGGTCGTCACCCCCTTCCCTTATTGCCCCTTCATCCTCCACTTCCACCATTCCTCCACTAAAATCTCAGAAGCCAAGTCCAAGTGGATTTCTTCAGTCACTACGTAATGTGTTCAGCAGGAATCGTAATAACGACTCGCAACGGGAGGCTTCAGACCGTCAATTAAGTCTTCCTGGAATAAGGGCTGAAGAGCGAAAGGTAAATATTTAAGGCACTAGGTATTTAGCGAAAGCTGCAGTAGCAGTGGCTGGTTAGCATGTATTAATTTTTCAATTTTTATTTATAGTCTAAAGACAAGAAGGAGTCTCCCATTGAAAAGGCAGAAAGCGCCCAAAATGCAAGTACATCAGCCACTTCAACTACCGCAACTCCAAGTAAGAGTGCCTCTGCTACAACCTCGACTCCAACTCCAACGAAGAGTGCCTCTTCGTCTAGAATAATTTCACTTCCAACGGCGAGTGCCTCTGCCACAGCTTCGACTCCATCGAAAACTGCCTCTGCTACAATTTCGGATTCCAAAGAGAAGGTCGCAACAAAAAGATCCAGTACTGACGCAACAATCTCCTCCTCACTCTCCAAAAAGAGCCGAACTGATATTAATCAACGCACAACTCGCAGCTCAACTGCTTCAGGGACCTTTCAATCTACTCCCGCAAGTGCTGGTCGACTATCCGAGTCATTAAGTTCCCGGCGACTCATTGTCTCCGACCAAAACAGCGCCTATCAAGCTTCTCTCCGAGCTGACCAGGAGAAAGACGAACAAAAGAAACGTCAGGAGCAAGAAAAGCTCCGAAAAAAAGAAGAGAAAGAGAGAAAGAACGAGGTTCATTAATGTTTAATAATCCAATAGATATCTTAAAACTTTATTAACTTTTAACGATATGGATTATGAAATAGATGATTAGAAAATTAAAAGAAGAGGCACTTGCTAGTCTTCCAGAAGAACCTGCCCTAGTCAATGACAGTGGTAGAGATAATAATGTATTCACTATTCAGATTAAATTCCCTAGTGGGACTATTATTCGAAGAAACTTTAGAAGGACGGATACTGTTTCTGTAAAAAAAATGAACATTTAACATGCAATCTTAATTCAGTTATCTCTGTACTCATTTCACAATTTAATGGAATTTAGAATATCCTCCAGTTTGTCTACAGCCACCCTGAATGTCCCAATGACTACAGTTTACTACGCCGACCAAGTGGAGCCTTTGCACCGGGGGGTGCTGAGAATGAACTTGAATTGGGACAATTGGGCTTTACGTCTGAAACACTTTTACTCCAAAGCGAAGAAGATGATTAAGACAAAGATAATTTTACATGATGTGAAATGAATTCATGAAATTTTAACCTTACGAAGCTTTAATGTTTTGACAAAGATGTATTATGAAATGATTAATAATGATGAATTAATAAATTAAATATAATAACATTTATCTGTAAATCCGTATAAGTAATAGTCTAATCGATCACATACTATTTTCTGCTGCGCCCAATAGTTCAAAATGAAGTCGGCACCTTTCTCCCCGATCATGATGGTCGGGCTATTTGTATTCGCATTAACGATAACTGGCATTATTGAGGCATCTATCACTCTTAAATTCTTTGTTTTTCGCACCCTGCAATTTTAGAATTTTAGAATTAAACTAATCATCCTCATTAAATTTTCACTCACCTCAATTGAGGATCAACGACTGACTCAGGGTCATCTCTTTTGCCCATCCTACATGAGCCTACAGGATGCCACAAGGTCGTACTAAAATATCTTTTAACGAAAGACATTTTGGTGAAGAAATTCATAAATAATTAAACTGAATTTAAAAGGAGCATTTCGTAATTTTAGCCCTCACCTTATGTAGCATTCCCAGTAAGCGTCACTCTTAAAATTATATTGCTCACATCCCGGAATTGGTAAGTTGGAAAAGCTCGTATTTAGATTCCTAAACGAGTTCGTTTCTGAAAGCTTTACTGCTAGTTTTGCCCCTTCAACAAGAGCTTTCAAATCGTCATCGTGTTGCAAATATTTTGGGTCAATATAAGGATGATTTAAGGGATTTTTGTCTTTTAGCAAAATTTCTCCTCGTGACTTGGGTCTTGCTAGAGTGTTTAGAATAATGAAGCCATCGGTCCCTACATAAGGACCGTAGATTTTGTCTAGCAAGTCCCTCTTATAATTCTGAGCTTCGGATAAGGTCATTGATCCCGCAACACTATTTCCGACCGCGACGATGTAGAGTTGAACATCTGGCCAGTCGATACCCTGCTGTTTAACGTTAGATGTGGAGATAAAGGCTTGCGAAGTTATCATCAAGGGACACGTCCAAGGGCCTTCGCCTTTTTGCATGTATTCCATGAAATACCTTAAAATTGCAAAATGATAAAAAAATTAATGGAGTAGCAATTAAAAGGCCAGTCATCAACTGAATTAACTACTGGATCATAAATCAACTCACTCGAATGTGAAATCACGTTCCGCTACGATTGATAGAGGTTGCTCGATAACAAACGGGAAGAGAAGAGAAAGTACATGGTCCTGCAGACATGCATAAGAAGAAATATTTTCCACCATTTAAAACCACAGTATTTAGACAAAGCACGAGATAAGACAAAAAGCGCGAGATAAGACAAATACCTGAACATTTTTCCCGACTGGCAAATTGACTCTTGGCTTAATCTAGCAAGATAGGTCAGCATTAAAATTCCAAAACTCTACATGGTTTTCAATCTAAATATCTTGTTTTAGCAATTCTCACATACCCCAACTTTTTTCAAGTGCTTTCTTGGCCCTATTCCCGACAACATTAAAAGCTTCGCGGAATCCACGGTTCCTGCGCTAACAATCACCTCTTTCTTTGCCCTGGCGTAGCGTTTCCTTCCTCGCTTTAAGAAATAAACGCCTTCAGCTCTCCCATTCCTGTCAAGCTTTATTTTGACTGCTTGTGAGTATTTAGAAATGACAAGATTTTTGGGATGCTTTGGAGATTTTAGCAAGGCTGAATAAGTCCCATGACGTGCTCCATCCCTCTCGTTTCTGTCGAGGTAGCCAAAGCCTGACCGCTGAGGACCATTCACATCAATCTCATCGTAGCCAAGTTCCTTCCCTGCCTCTATAAACTCTCTGGCTAGATTTTTAAAGTTTTTCGTTTCGATGTGGAGAAAGCCATATTCTGAGCCTTGGTATTGGTCCTCTGTCAAATAAAGATTACTTCATGTAATTTCAAAGTAACTTTGCATATAGTTTTGCATAATTTTGAACTCAAACCATTTATAGGATGCTCTCCTTTGTATTGCGAAATTGACTTTTTAAAATAAGGCAAAACCTTTTCCCATGACCATCCATCATCGCCGGTGATATTCGACCAGTTATCATAATCCAGCGGATGACCTCGAAGATAAAACATGAAATTCACAGAACTACTTCCACCAAGTACTTTTCCTCTTGGCCAATAGACTTCCTGGAACAAGAATTTGAATCAAGCTTGTTTTAGTATTTTAAACTTCTTGGAATATTATCTTGACTTGAGGATGTTGTTTGCTCACTTGGTTTTCAAATGCCAGACTTGCATTTCTCTGCGGTACTGTCTTATACATCCAATCAATCTCCGGCTTACTAATGAGACCATACGCATGCCCTGGGAAGGTGTGGAGGGGAGAAGGACTACCTCCAGCTTCCAACAGGAGCACTTTTCCATGAGAACTTAGCCTGTGGGCGACAACTGCACCCGCGCTTCCCGCTCCAACTATTTAAATAACACAAAGTTAGTTTCTATTACGAATTGCAAAGTAGGGAGTGGAAGTAAAGGGTTAATAGGCACATACCAACAATAAAGTCAAACTCATCATCCAACTGCCCGTTCCAAAACACTCCTTGGAAGTAATCAGAATAGTAATCCAAAGCGCTGAAAAAGAGGATAATGGGAGTGGTACTGAAGAAGACAAAGTAGAAGAATAGGAGGGAGCAGCTACATGTTATCATGTTTCTCGGCAAATCTGACTATTCTTCACTTAAACTTTTCCATTTAAAGATTAAAAATGAAGTGATTCTATTCTATTCTATTCTATTGATACTATTCCAGTAAAATTCTTAATCTCTAATTTAATTTAATTAATCTGCCTCCGAGAGGACTTGTTCAAAAAACGACGAGGCACAAACACTGAATGCAACTGTCCTCAATTACATTTTCACAAGAATTGCAGCAAAATATCCAATGTCACCAGTTAATTTGAAATGTCTCGCAGACATTGTCTTATGCACCTAACTGTTAAGAGTTTGAAGCCTTAGCATTGCCAGTTTATCGCCTATGTTAAAATTGCATGCAAATAAGGTCAGTGATAACATTCAGGGATTACATAACTCCAAAAAAATTCTTAAGAACAGCCATTATTCAAGTTGGCTTAACATCCCTTCTATTTTTTGCTCAGGTAAACACATCCATTACTACAACTAAGTATGGGAAGGCCTAGACACGCACCCCAAAGATGAAGGGACTCTTGTGCGAAGTCCTCTCGTACCCTTCAACTTGTTCACTTCACTAATGGAAATAATGAAGGTGATGATACGCTTCTTTCATGAGAGTAAAAACGAAAACAAAGACCATTTTTTTCAGCTCAATGAACTCATGCACTATTTCTCTTTGTTGATATTAAATTAGGCGATAACCGCTTTTTAATAGGTTTGCTTCGTTTTCTGTCATGATAGCACCTGTTACACATGATATATTCTTGAGCTCTGAATGTTCACTTTACTCGATTGTACCAGGTTCTAACTGGCTTCTTAAATGACATGAGATTTTTGCATTCAATTAAATGAGATCTTAATTAAATAGGATTCCTCCCGGTAACTTTCTGCACTAAATGGTGGGCGAGTAAAGAGCCTTCTCATCTGCCACTTATTCTATACAATGTTTAAAGTATAAAAGGAAAACCTTTTAATTTTCAAGGTTTGAAAGCATGCGTTTCATATTGTCGGGATAGTCGTGACAAGCCATGCGTCCATTCTACCCGAAGAGGTTCATCTTTCTAATGAAAAAAATCTTACAATTAGGTCCTTACGTCAGTTCCTCTCGTAGGCATAGAGGAAACAGGAGATTACATGAGAAAGGTTGGCTGTTGGTTTAATAATAGTTTACGCATTTGTAATTTTGTCTTCGGAGATGGTAACTCAAGTGGGAATTTGGCACTTAAAAACAAAGCCATCCCGTTGAAGTTTTTATGGTCTGGCTATATAGAATGGATCTAGCAATTCGTCGTACGATCTTATTCCCTGAAGCAATTTAAGATGAGTTTTCTATTCGTGCAAAATGTCTCTTCAACTTCAGGTTCGACATTCATCATGATGTTGACATAGTATATGTAGCGCAAGCAAGGATTTAGGACATGCGTGTTGAAAATGGCAAAAAGTTTTTAAAATAGAAACATATTCGATCAAAGTGCTACAATGTTTAAATAAGACATGGTTCAGAAAATCGTATTCAATCTAGAATCCGTCTGTGTGCTTTAATAAAAAATTAACACTTACAAAAGCATTATCCAATTAAGTTGACAAAATCACAAACGCAAATGAAAATTTTTGTTTTAGGTTTAATACAAACAAACCTGCTTCGTATACAAATTGTGACAATATTTAATACAAAAGTATTACAAAGTATTAAGCTCATTGATTACGATTTTTCATGTCAATAAATTAATTTCGGTAAATATTTCTCTTCTTATCAGACCTTAATATTTATCTGCACACGCTTGCTAAGGTACATACTTAAATTGAGATTCATATTGTCAATTTATTCAATTGATTACAAAACACATTCCGTTTAGACAATCGCAAACTACCTGACTAGATTACTCAGTTCATTAGTAATAGTAATAATTATTATCTCTCACAAGTTCCATTATCGCAGCATTTTTGATTTTGATTTGACTAAACTGCCATTAGCTTTCTCTGTAGAGCAATATAAGAAGGCAGTGGTCAAATCACCGGCAGAAGCAAATACAAAGTAAGGAAGAGAACCGCAAAAAAATCCATGAACATGATAAGTAGGACAGCAAACATTTTCCTGTCTTATAGGAACTCGCTTACCAATTTACCTAAACAAAAATAACAAAAATGTTTGTCAAATTCTTAATTTTAAATTCAATGTTTAAATTAGCTTACCAAAAATCACGCTTATCCCAAATAAATTGTCTTTTAAGACGCTTTTTACAACCAATCACATATCCCTTGAAGCAAATCCGTCCTGATGTGGAACTGGATTTTTTCTTACTTTCCCAATTTAGAACACAAAAATTCTGAAGCTAGTTGGATGTCTACATGCAATGAGCAACGAAAAGAAAATCTCACTCAAAAATCAAAAATATTAAGAGAGCCGTCTCTACTTCCTTGTCATACTAGTGGGTATGCAAAACGAGAATAAAAAGAGTGCATAGGTCACTTATTCTTTCAACTACTTTAAATAAATGCTAAGTATCTGCCCTATTCAGTGAATTCAGCAACTGTATTGTGTTGACTTACTCTGTTACCATCACACGACACGCTGCGCGACGTTGGCTATGCAATCGCTGTTTCTATTGTCATCATATTTTATCGCTCCCGTTGTCACAAAATAATACTACATTTACTATTCACTCCGTGTAGAAATGTGCGTTTTGTGTTTGCAAAATAACGTTTTATGCGCTCTTCACTGGAATTATAATGCATTAAAGTTTTTCACTTTAACAGCGTTCATAAAACTGATATTTGTGAGAGAAAAGTTAGCCCAAATAAGCATTTGGCATTTACCTGACCACAATTATGTGGCGTGAAATGTGACAATACAGCTAACAGTGTTTGTTAATGACTGTTTTGTTTTAAAGTGCATGCGGCTACTGATATAGTAGTGTTGACTTTATTATGAAATTTTTGGCAATGTGGTTAATGGCTTGACTTTATCGAAGTCGAAATGTTCGTGCTCGTATATTTTTTGTGATCATTTTGCTATACTGATAGATAGATCTGTCTGATACTCATTTTAAATGACTCATGTCATGACATATGGAAGTAGCATTAATAAACTAAAAGCTATAATTTATAGTTTTATTAATTGCGACCTGTTTGCTTTTTCAGTTTAGGTAGTAATGGGGCAAAATGATTTTGATGAGAAGGCGATGAAGTTCACTGTGAGAAGAAAATGGAGGCGTGCCAAACTAACGAGAGGGTGCTGATAGAGGACGTTTGTCCATTGTCTACTTCCTAAAATCTGGTAGAGGCTGAAGGTTATCATGTTGAAGAGTTCCCATCATCTACTGAATGAAAAAAGTAGGAAGTGATGGAATTTCTCATTTTTCAAGTCACATCAACATTGACACTGGTTTGCCCAAAGGTAGGTTGGTAAATGCAAAGTAAATTGCAGATTGTGTTTGGAATTTTTTGTTTTTCATTCCAGAGACAGATCAATCATTCATGCAATGTATAAAATATATAGAACAAGTGCTAATGAATGCGCTGCGAAATTGAATGATTAGATACGTAGTAGAATGTTTAAATTAAAGTTGGTTAAAGAATACCTAGACTGAAATAAATTATTTTAACACGTATTCGAGATTTTATACCTGTCAGGTTAATGATCCATTCACATGCAAAATGTATACTTGTCACCCAATTAATGAAAGCGATCTTATGCCTCTTGCTACCTACATAGATATTTAGTCTTTTTTTAAGCATGCACTTGGTTGAATGTGCAAAATTAATGCAATCTGACAAGATGGGCAAAAGTAGTTTGTGAACCTGGATAATTTTTGACGGGAGAGGTGAAGTCTAACTAATCCGAAAAAGGAGCCTAAGAAAATCCCACCCTGAATTATACAACATTTCAATTTGCCATCAATCATGCATGGTGACATTTCAAGTTAAGGTACATGCTTATTCTTCAAGTGTCACTATTTCAGAATAATTATCTCAGATGCGATCGTAAAGACAAGTCATATCAATTTCATATCAAGCTACATAAATCTTTTAATTGCTAATTTCTTGCAAGAAGCTTATTTTTCGTCCATCGTTCATAAGCTTAATTTCTTGGAACTGGAACATTTTTTTCTAACCTAAGTGAGAAATTAAGCAAACATGGCAGATGCTGGAAAAAACGATTAAAATTGTTTACTTTTTAATATACGCATCTCACGATCTGAGACAAATTAATAAGGAATTTTATGGATTTTTCTACCCGAAAGTGGATTGACAAGAAAGAATTATAAAAACCTCTTGAAAAGCTCTAAATGATGCCTCCATTCCCTACTCCAGTAATAGGCTAAGAAAATTGCACATTTGCGATTTTCTGCCAAAATGTAATTATTGCCCAAAGGCATTTTTGGGAGTCAATCCTACGTATTTAATCCATCAGCTTATAATCTCTTGATAGTTTTCGACCATCCATGAAAATGCTTTTGAGTGCCAAATTATTTTCTCTTCTCTAAAAAATCATCGCAAAAATATTCTCAGAATGATTGATCTTAATCTGATATAATAAATTCGGTTGTCGTCAGTCAAATGGGGTGGCGTGAATCACAAATTGAATTTTGCAAAAAGGCTAACACGAACCACCCGATTCCGAATCTGAGTTACATAAATACGAGCGATTATAACTTTCCTTTTCATTTCTATCATCACTTTCTAGGAATCAGGTTTAAGTCCTAAGAAGTATCTAATCATGGGTAATATAAGAAAATTCAGAATAGCTTTTGCATTAAAAGTGAATTTGTTTTATAATGTGAATAATATACATTTCCAGACATAAAAACCATCTCCGTTTACTTAATTCTGGGAATTGTTGTTACCGAAGCCAGAATATTTGGTAAAAATAGAAATTACAACCTTCTCAGATCTGAAATATGTAAATTATCTAAAGAAATTTATTAGGTCGCAAGTTACGAGAAGGTGAACCATGCGACACACCTGGATTTTTTGGTGACGCAGACGACTGCAGAAAATTCTACAGATGCGCCGAGCATCCGACTTCTGACCCAAACAATCCCCATCTTATCAGGTACTCCTTCCGCTGTCCAAACGGAACCGTTTGGGATGAAGCATTATCCACATGCAACCACCCCGAAGCTGTGATGGACAAGCCTGCAAATTGCCAAGTGTATGATCCAGACGATGGGCAAGGCGATAATTGGTCATCATGGAATTCACAACCCATTCTAGGTTTGGGATTTCTCCAAAATCAACTTCATCTCCGTCAAGACCAAGCACAGCATCAGCAAAATCAACAATTGCTAGTCCCAGTTAATCAAATTGTTTATCCAACCATCCCTTATCTTGTCCCTCAATATGGCTAAAACGGGGTATTTATTGGCATAACTAATTTTGTCCTTTGCCTTCCTTGTTATTTTACCCACTCCTTAAATTTCTCATAAAAAATCATGCCAAGGCAAAGCAATTATAGCCAATTTTAGTGTCCTTTCTCAATTGTAACTTTTGAAAATAAAACTTTGTCCCGTCTGAAACTGTCCGCATACTTTTTTTTATCATGCAATTTATTCGAATTGTTTGCAAGTCTTCAAAATAAGGTTTGTCTTTCGTGATCATGCATGTAATCGCGTCTTAAAAACACACCTCTGTGAGGTTTTAGGGGTCGCTCTAACAATTATCACTTTTCTGGCACTCGCTAATTATTAGGAGCAAAAGTGGATGTAGCTGGTAAATTTTATTAGCTTACCATTTTGAACTTCTTCAACCTAATATGGAGTTCATCATCTTACCTCAGGCTCATCTCTGTCAATAAGTAAAGTACAACCGAGGTTTATTATATTCGCCATAAAAGCTATCAGGGTTTTTTCTCCATCTTATAACTGAATGTGTGACGTGTGAGTAAGGTACATACGCCAACTATCGAGCTATTAAAAATTTGCATCAATTTACAACAGAAAAAAGAAGCACAAACAGATTGCATCACCTTTCATTAGCGAGACCTTAGTCTCTTCTTAAAATGAACTTTACACTTCTAAATGGGAGCGAAATATTTCTCCATCTTCTAGTTTATTGAGGGTTTTATCCTTTTAATTCTACGCAGCGGCTTGCCCCATCGATTCGTATCTGGCCTTGGTTTAGTCACAAGTTGGTGGGATTGCAATGTGCTATAGACCTTTTTGAAAAAGGCTAGATTTTTAAACAATTGGAATATTTGGTTGACCACAACTATTATTGGAAAACAAGAAACCTGGAGATCTGGAACTGTATTGTTGTTTTGAAGTTTTCTCTCTCAAATTATCTCTAAACTTCACGGAAATGTCCTGTCAATAGAATTTCCTTCGCCACAATTTTTCTGATAAACAAATCATTTTTGAATTCCTCATTTACAAGTCAATGCGTATACAAAAAGGGTATAACAGGTTTGTTGATGAATTCAAACCTCCAAGATTGTAAACAACTAATTTTCACCTTTTACAACAACGCACTCCAATTTTGTTTGAGCGGTTAGCGCAAAACTCCCAACAACGTATTCTTCGACGGAGGGATTCTTTCAACATTTTCGAATCATTTTGCAAGCCAACTTGCTCTTCTTGATCATTATGAAAAATTGAACGCGTAATAGTAGTAAGCATAGCACATGTCTAGTAGTTATTTTTTGCGATAAGAAGTCGCATTTTTTCATGTAAGACTCACTTTGTTACTTTAGTGGAGTAGCTTGGGCCAGCGTTCAGTCACAGTTGGGAAGCCGACCAGAGCTATAGGCAGTTAAGCCATTGTTGGGAGAGGCTTTGCATAAAAGATATCATTTCATTCATAGTTTCATTATTTAATTTGAATTTTTTTTGAAGTGATAGCTTAAATAAATGTCAGGCTTTATGGGTTTGACCTTGAAATTCAAAGTGTTTAACTAAATGGTTCAAGTGATATAGATATTTTTTGCATGCAAATGCTTAGAATCTTTTTCAATCATTTGGAGTGACAATATTTTTTAACAATTTTGTGAAAATTCACGACAGTGATAGTTTCACTAGATTTTACTGTAAGCACATCAGATTCATTGAAATCACACAACTTTAAACGTTTTAAAATTTCAACTCTGAAATAAAAAACGTTCAAAATGAGAACCGTCGAAGTGCAAACGGTGGACCAGCAACAGCATCTCAAGTAAGTATTTCCTTATCTTTGACGTATGAAATGATGTGAAATTAAATGCAGTTGAAGTTCCTAGTTAGCCGTTACATTTAATCCAGATAGCGTTTGTCTGCAATCATCTTTAAACTTTTTTTATCACAAGTAGGTATACGAGTATACGCACATGCAGTAGCAGATTGTTTAATTTTTACAATTATCCAAAGAAATAATTGGTGACTAATATAAAAAGAGGCGTATGGCGAGTGGCGAGCTCATAGATGACTATATCGCAGAGAGAACCGGTTTCCTATTTGCAATAGCTTATCTATTCAACTTTAGCATAAAAAATTCATAAAAAACGTTTGCATACTTTTTCTGTAAAAAAGTAATCAGTTTATTTATAAACAAAAGGATTATAAGATGATAAGCATGGCTGGAATGAATAGGAATTTGGGTAAACTTGAACTAGTTTTTGCACATAAAAAAAGTATTTGAATAAGTGCAAAAAAATAAATGTGGTTCGATTTGAATACCACAAAATGATGTGGTTCAGGCCCCGAAAGAAGTCATTAATAAGGAGGTTACCGATTGGAGTAATATGAGACACTTTTTTGTAATATCATTATAGGAATAATGAAAGTCAACCTAATCTTAATTCATCACCGGAGCCCGTGACGAAGAAGATTAGTTACTTTTGTAATCCTGGGACATCTCCAATGCTTGGTTTGACAATTGGGGAATTGCTGGACAACTCATGTAGAAAATTTGGGAATAATGAGTTTCTCGTCGTACCTTTCCAAGGGATAAGGAAAACGTATAGACAGTTGAAGGAGGAGGTTAAGAATAATGAAATTTAATTATTATCTGGAATTGGGATTACGACAGCTAAAGGTTAATTAAAATTAGGTGGACAATTTAGCCCGAGGCCTTCTCTCATTAGGCCTGAAGCGAGGTGACAGACTCGCTATCTGGAGTCCAAACACGTATGAATGCTACGTGACGCAATTGGCAGCATGGAAAGCTGGATTGATCCTGGTTAGTTTTTTTAGATTCATGTTTTAATGATTCATTTTGGGTAAGCCCACACATTAAATAGCTTCCTTATAGGTTTGCATAAATGCGGCTTACCAAAGTCGTGAGTTACTCTACGCTTTAAATAAAGTCGGAGTTCGTTGCATTGTCATCTCGAGACCGTTTCGCAGCCAGAATTTTTATGACATTTTAACCAAATCCGTCCCCGAACTAGAGACATCAACACCGGGTCAGCTTAAAAGTCAGGAAGTACCAGAGTTGGAGATTCGAGGAAGGACTAAAGTAAGCAAATTGATTTGACTATTATCCTCATCGTTAAAAGACAATAATAATTACATAAATCCGTAAATGTCCATTCCAGGGGCACGTTTTCCTTCAACCACGTATTAGAATTGGGGGCTAATAGCATCCCCCTCAATGAACTCAACTTGCTGGATATACAATTTGATGATATTACAGCTTTATTCTTTACGTCTGTAAGCTCATCCTGTCCATCTGCCACTTTTTGCAAAATAATTGCTCTAATCCTCATATAAATTTGCTCAACTAACGTCACACCTTTCACACTCTAAGCTTTTTATTTTTTATTCAGGGGACAACTGGCAATCCAAAAGCGGTAACTATTACTCATTTCGCTTTGGTCAATAATGGCTTCTTTGTGGGAAAACGCCTACAACTTCGAGAAAAGGTATTTAATTTTTAAAATGCACAAGCACGTCTCAAATGCCAATGTCATTGAAACCATTTACTTTTATGGAGAAAAATCCGAGAGCTTCCAAGTACAAAAGTTGCACAAAATTCTAAATACCTCATTAGTCTTGGTCGATTACATTCAAGAAAATTTACCTTTATAGGACAGAATTTGTCTCCCTGTTCCATTGTTTCATGTTTACGGATGTCAAATCGGCTTTTTCGCTTCTATGATATATGGCGCCACTGTAATTTTACCATCGTATGGGTATGATCCGCAGAGTATTGCTCAGGTTTCTTCTGATGAAAGGTAATTGTCAAATTGGTAGAAAATTATATTTACCTACATAGTCCAATTTAGTCATTGGACTGGAGAATAATTTGCGATTTTTTCATATTTTTTTTCGCAAATTCAGATGCAATATTGTAGTGGGCACACCAACCATGTTTTCCGACATGTTGAATGTTACGGAAAAGTATAACTTTGATTTGAGCTCATTAAGGGTAGCTTCAACAGGCGGAGCAATTTGCACGGAGGAGTTGTTGCACGATTTGAAGACAAAATTACCATTTAAACTAGTTGCGGTAAGTTATAAAAGTTCTTCCTTGATCATCAAGAGTAAGAAAGATTATAGTTTTTATATCAAATTGAATGAATCAATGATTACGTAATTACAGTCAAACTACGGTATGACAGAGATAGGATCAGCTTTTCAATCTCTTCCAGCGGATTCTGACGAGGTCACCTCCACAACTGTGGGGTTTGTTGGGGAAAACGTAGAGGTTAAGTTGGTGGACAAACGGGGTAACATTGTCCCATGTGGGGTGGAGGGTGAGCTATGTGTCAGATCATATAGCGTCACAAGTGGTTATTGGGGAGAAGTGGAAAAGACATCTGAAGTTCTGAAGCCATTAACTCGATGGTTCCATACTGGGTAAAAAATGCTTTTTTGGAGTACTGAAATGAGAAGCTTAATTGTAATTGAAACAAATGCTTTTTTAGGGATGTTTTCGTAATGACAGAAAGTGGCCACGGTAGAATCGTGGGACGAGTGAAGGAGATGATAAATAGAGGGGGAGAAAACGTTTATCCTGTAGAAGTAGAGAATTTTTTACGAACGAATGAAAAGATTCAAGATGCGCAGGTATTTGGAGTTCCAGACTCAAGGATGGGAGAAGAAGTCGCGGTATGGATTAGTTTGAAGGAGAATAGGATCATGACTGCGGATGAAGTGAAGTCGTTTTGCAAGGGACAAGTAAATGTTAATAGACATATTTATCTTTAACCATTCCTCATTGGTTGCACTCAATACTTAAGTTTTATGGATTTTCCAGATTTCTCATTTCAAAATACCAAAATACATTCTCTTCCGGGATGACTTCCCCAAAACACCATTAGGAAAAGTACAGAAGTTTCGTATGCGTGAAGAAACAGTGAAGGTTCTCAAGTTGTGAAGGATCAAAAGATGAGCAAATTCTTCTGTGGTTTTTTACCTTTTACCAGATCTGAATTGAAATGTAATTGTTGAGGTTTACCATAAAGCATAGGAAAATGATTGGAACGTTTTTTTGACGGGAACTACATTGTTTGCCAGTTCCGTGTTTGCAAATGTAGGTTAGTTGTACATTGTGAAGAAATCCTCTTGATTTTTAATTCTGTAAAAAATTACCACTTTGGTTCCTATTATGTTTAATGACATGTGCCTTCTGATTACGCAATTTGTAACTAGCAGTATTACTACAATTATTACACAAGAGATAAACATGCTTTACCGCAAATTCCTGTTTACCCACGAATTTAGCATCCGGAACAATTTCATTCGTATCATCACTTTATTTCATAGTCATATACATAAATATTCAAATAATCATAAAGAAAATCTTAACTAAAAATAATTTAAATAATTTATGAAAAAAAACAATTAAACGATAATATCACACAATCGTATTAGCAAGGCCCACATAGTGTGTCCCCGTGATAAATGCATTTAGCTCAGTAACTAATTATAAACGTAATTATAATCACAAACGAAAGTGCTTTTGGGTTGCAAGTAAATTAATAACATCGGTATCCTCGATTCTTAACGAAATGGTATACTTATGACTTGTTTGATATATAAATAATATGTATTGCACAATAGTATAATGCATTTATATTGTTAGCATTTAGACATAGAACTATAACATTTATCACAATTAGGTAAGGTAAAACATAAGTATCGAGTGTCGGTTGTGATCACACAGAAGTAATTATGCTATTCTGTGGTGAAATCACAATTTTGTTCAAAGGCCACAAATAATGAAGATTTAGGTATGATGCTCATGATCGTTTTCCTCTTCATTGTCCTCACTCTTCTTTAGCAAACTGGAGAAATATCTGCTCAAGTGTAGTTTGACTAAAGGAGTACTCCTCAATATTCTTTTCTTTCTTTACTGCAAAGAAAATATTAAAATTATTTGACTGATTCATCAAGCATGATTAAGGTAAAATGCTTCGTATTTCGTACTTACACTTTTCTAACAGAGCAAAAGCTTTTGAAATCGATTGGACACTGGACATTGGTAAGGAGAATACTGCTTTCTCATTAAATATTTCAGTGGCTGTACAACCAGGGAAATTCTCCCGAACAAATTCAAACTTATCATCCGGGGGTAGACTGCCAACGGTACTAACACCACTCCTGCTACGGACACTGACATTGTCGTTCTTATTTTTCTTCGGATCCGGAGACTTCAACTTGATCTCGAGAGTATACCCTTGACCATACTTTGACTTGAGGTGTTGTGGAGATCCAATACAAATGAGTGACCCCTTTTTCAATATTGCGATTCTTGTGCATAAAACCTCAGCTTCCTCCATTGAGTGTGTTGTTAAAATGGCACCTCTAAACTCTGTACACAAATATGACGAAAAACCAATATTTCAATCACTTCACATTAACGCAGTTATGTATATTTTACCCTTGAAAGATCCTAAAATAGTGTTCCAAAGAAATCTTTTCGATTGTGGGTCCATTCCAGTCGATGGCTCATCCATCAAAACGATCTTTGGACTCCCCAACATACTAATACCATAACTTAATTTTCTTTTTGTGCCTCCGGATAACTGTGACGCTTTTTTGTCCGAATGCTCATGTATCTGCAGGCCAACTAAAAGTTGACTAATTTGCTTCCGTCGTATTTCCCTTGGGATCCCAGTGATAACAGAGTACAGCTCGAGATGCTCTCTTAGCGTAATGTTTTCCCAGAGGGGATCATGCTGGGCACAGTATCCAAGTTTCAAAAATGCATCAGAATAACTGGATTCCACATTTTGTCCACAAAGACGTACTCGTCCGGAAGTGGCACTTTCTTGTGCGATAATGATTCGCATTGCAGTTGATTTTCCAGCTCCTAAAATTCAAACATTTTAATTAATTTTCATTCATTCCAAATAATATTCTTGATCGGATATCTAATCACGTGCCATTATGTCCCAACAGCCCAAACACTTCTCCCTTCTCAACAGCAAAGCTTATTCCTTTCAATGCTTCATATCCTTTCTTTCCTTTTTGGCATAAGCACTTCTCAGAAAAGTCTCGCTTTGGTGGATAAGTTTTCTTCAATTTCTGAAATATTAAGTCACTTTCAAAACTAATCCAAATTATATAATTAAAAATCAACGAATTTGATCATGTGTACCTTAACAGCAACCACAATATTGCTTGTTGTATTCTCTCCGTCAAAGATATTTTCCACACGAACCATCTCATTCTGTACATCTTCCTCCATTCCATCTTCATTTTCGTGACCATTCATGATATTCATCTGGCTTGAACTTAGGTCAACCCTCTTTTTAATGCTCTAAAGATATAAAATCATCAATTAATGTAAATTCTATCAAAACTTTCTTGAGTGTATTACGGTCTATCAACAAGTTTTAGCCGAATCTTACAAATATCGAACGAATCGCAGCCATAGGACTTCCATGCGAATGTATGACATCTACAATCACTACAAGAAGTGAAAAAACTGGTATCTGAACTAGCAAGCACACCCCCATAATAATGAATTCTGGTCCTGTATAATCCGACAGGGTAAGTTGGTCGCAGGTGTTCATCACAGAACAAATCATAAATTTCTTCTCAACCCAATAAAAGACTCCAAACGGGATATAGAAAATATCAAGAGCGCTAAAGACCGTATGCAAGGATAAAACAACGCCTTTATATTGGGTTGGATTGCCAGGCGAAATAACCAAATCCAAGATGAATACCTAAAATGATTTTTAAAATTGCTATTAAAACCAAATTCAAAGCATTCACAATGTACACTTTACTAGCACACAAGTATTTAAAATTCCAACTTACGATAATCCCGGCAAGCAAACCCGCCCAATAGCTCACCGTTGAAAAGATCGATTGTGCCGAATCCAGTTTATCAAACCAGTAGGAAAATATTGTACTGAAGAGTAGACACGATGGGATAAACAGGAGAAGCAATATCACCGTCACAATGAAAGGGTACATAGTGCCAAACGAGGCTACTTGAAAGACCGCGATCAGTCCAATTTGCATACAAGTAATTATCACCGATAAGATCCCATATACAATAATCATAGATAAAAAGTACAGAAGAAAGGAGACTCCGTTTACTCTCAAATGATCTCGAGCGCCGATCTGAAATTTTCAAATTTCATAAAATAAAACTAAGTAATTCTAAGTAGGCACATATTATAATATTCTTTTAAATTGATACTGTACCTCTCGATCCTTGACAAGCTCCAATACAAGACCAACCGCTACGAAAGTGAAGGATGGACCGATAAACATGGCAAGGTAAAGCATATTAGGGTTGAAGGCAGACTTTTTAGGAGCGAAAGGCTGGACTGTTGCTTTTATCGTAGAGTTTGATGATTTTCTCCTGATTTATCAAAAAAATGTTCAAATTATCACACAATTATTCTTTGAGTATTATCTAAAAGATGAATTACCAGATAAACTGACTAAGCATATTAAGTAACAATGGCGGGCCGTGAAGGAAAGTTCCATTAATTCTTAAATTGGTTGTACCATTGTTAATTGCAACTGCAGCCATTGTACCCTTCTCAGGCTCATTTAACCTGAGCAATTCACTATAACTTCCAGAATAATTCAGAACAGTAAAGCCCTTTTCCCTCAAGAAAGTCTTCAGTGCTGCGCTTTCAGTGTCATTCCCACTGAAGGCCAGTCTCCGTTGATCGGGATCAGAATATGCGACTAAATTAAAAGAGATTTCCAGAGTTAAAATACGTTCCAAAGCTTTCACTTTCGAAAATTAATAATAATTAATAATAATACCCTTTGGATCATCAAACGATAGTGGGTTTTCTTGTGCTATGATGCTCTGCGCTTTCATCAACCCAAACCCACTAGACAATAATATTGAGGGCATCACAATCATAAAAAATAGGCTTTGCGGGCTTCTGAACAGTCGTCGTATCCTCAATAAGCACAAGACCCAGAGGGATTCTGCAAAACTAATTTTTATTTCTGGCAAATCTTCTATTAAGTTGCATTCTTCGTTGATGTCGGTGCCTCTGCCCCCACTTTCCTCACTACCATTTTCTCCCAATCTCTGTTCCTCCCAAGCATCATTTGAAATCTTTAAAAAAACTTCCTCCAAAGTGGTCATCGAAACTCCACAGCTTTTAAAAGGCGAATTTGAATTTGTAAGATTCTCCAAATCGCTAAAAAGTTGGGCAAAGACGTGAATCTCAGAATGGGGCAAGCAGTACTTTATCTCTTTCCCAATTATTTGTCTTGATGGTATAGCCTGTGGAAGCCATTTCTCCACTACCATATCACACTGCTTTACATCAAACTCCCCTTCTGCCTCTACGGTTAGATGGTAGCCAACTCCAAATTTATTTTTCAGGAAAAGCGAAGACCCGTGTGCTTTTAAAACTCCGTCGTGAATAATGGCTTTACGATCGGCAAGGAAATCAGCTTCATCAAGGAAATGCGTTGTTAGCATAATTACTCGACCCTCTTTCCTCTGCTTCAACAGGGCCCATAAGTGTCGTCTGGAGACAGGGTCGACTCCAGCGCTGGGTTCATCCAATAGAATTATTTTAGGGTCCCCAATCAAAGCTATTGCAACCGATAGCTTTCTTTTCTGGCCGCCACTGAGGTCTTTAGACGAAGTAGACGCTTTCTCAGTTAACATTAGTTCTTTCAAAAGTAGTCGAATGTCATTGCTTAATGCAACTCCTCTCAGACCCTAAAACATATTTTTCGTTTTCATTCTGCAACAAAAAATTCATTTACTCAAAAAATTAGACTTACTCTTAGTTTTCCATAAAGCTCCAAATGCTCCTCCACTGTTAGCGCAGCAAAGAGCAAATCCTTTTGCAGGCAAACTCCTGTAATCTTCCTTAATTTGTTCATGTCCTCTGGATCGTTAGTATTTAACCCAAACACATTGCAAAATCCCTTCGATGGTGGCACTAATCCGGTAATAATGCTGAAAAGCGTCGACTTCCCTGCTCCATTCTTGCCCAAAATAGCGGTTATCTGGCCTTCGTAAATATCTAGCGAAATCCCCTTCACAGCTTCCACTTTTTTGGAGCTAAACAAAGAGCTGTATGTTTTATGCACGTTTCTAATCTGAATCGCTTCCTTTCCAATCATTGATGAAGCTACTCTTTCCACATTCCCATCGTCATCTTGATGACTTTCAACGTTGTCTTGACTCAAGCTTGATCGCCTATAACCGTGTCCGCTTGCTTCGTCACCCTTCCAGTAACAACTTTTGAAGCAAAAGAAGGGATGTTTTCTTGCTCCGTACTCGTTCGGAATTACGTTATCCAAATAGAGGGCAATAAGTCCATACAAAATAGTGTCAAAACAAATAAAAATGAGGGAATAAAGGATCTTGGAGCCGCGACCGGAAGGGTGGAGATCGCTGAAGTTAATCCCACCTTGATATTCGTACACACAGGCCTTGAAAAATATATTAGTAAATATAATTTAATAATTATAAACTTGCTCAAACTGGAAATACGTAGCCTGGATTAACAATAAACATAGATAAATACCTGGTCCAGTGCACTTGTGAAAGCTAAGGAGCTTATAAATCGCAAAGGGAAAAGATATGCATCTGATGAAGTCTCGACGAATACTTGTATCAAAAATAGCATCCCCCAAAACTGCATAATAAGCGTACCCACAATTCCGGCAGTCTGTAAATAGTAATTCATGTTTAAAAGTTAATTGAAATGTCAATTTTGATTCACAAGTTTTAATTTTCATCACCTTTGGTACATGGAAAAATGGTGTCAGCGCAAATGCAAATGTTATAACGGATAATCCAAAGAGAAAGAAAATCAGGAAAAGGATTATCGCGTTAATGTTTCGAAGAACATTCGTAAAGTGCATCACCAATGTGAACATTACGGAAAGGAAACCAAGAATCCCAGAATAAACTACAAACCAGGACAGCCTATAATTCAGAACAAATTCATTATAAAACAATTATGCATGGCTTGATTATTAAAACAGCTATTTTAAGCAAATTGAATTTACCAGTAAGCTCCATCTGAAACCCCAATCATACGAAATCCATCCTTAATTCGATCTTCCTTCTCAGTCACTATCATCACTAACAAATTGTTTATGATTTGTGCCATCGGAATTAAAGCGTAAAATGGTATGAGGAATCTTAGTGTGGTCGACATTCCTAAAAGACAATAATTTTCGTTCAATAAGGGAATAATTTGATGAAATTTAATTCAATTCATTCCAATACCTGCGGTGTATGCCAATTTAGGGTAATTCTGAATTTCAATGTCAAACCAATTCGCTGAAGGTTCTGACTCGTTCGAAAGATTGTGTCCAGAATACTAAGAAAAGACATTTCATCCATCATGTCCAGTTTATAAATATTAACTAACTTAAATACGAGTACAACTAAACAACGTTACCTTTAGTAAGGCTTGATCTGTCAAGTATTGCAAACCTAAAAATCCCGAATAAAAGTACCCATTAACCGGGCATGTTGACGGCATCTGCAGTTTCATAGAATCCGGATTCCCTCGACATGTATCAAGCTCAGCCTTTCGTTGCGACGTGGGCGGAGTAGACCAGAGTCCACCAGGTGTGGTCATTATCGTATAGCTAAAGCTAGTTGTATTTCTTTGGACATTAAGATCAAACACGAGAGCCATATCCCCCTTGGCGGTTTCATTAAAGTGTAAAGTTTCTAGTTCTTTGAGTGTTTGGTAAAACTCAAACGAAACATTTGATTTGCCCCACCTCATCCACATTTCACTGATAAGTTCACATATCGCTCGCGTGTCTTTGGTCTCTGGATAAACGCTGATTGGCATTCTAATATCTGCAAACCCTTTCATAACGTCCACCGCAACAGAGTCTGGCTGTTCTTGAGAGTCATATTTGGTATTTGGTTGTAAGCTCACGATAAAGCTCAACAGACAAAGGTACACAACTGGCACAAGAATTTCCTGCAGAGCATTATAAAAATTGTACAAAATTAAAATACTATAAAATTAAAGTCATCCAGTTATATTATTACCCCAGCTAATTTCTTCTTGTCCGTCCTCCATTTACATTTCCAATTCTTTTGTACGAGAATGCCGGTCTGGGCCCAAAAGCTAACACCCCCTTCGGGTAGCGTTGTCCTCCTCCCTTCGTCCCCTTCAGTTACCATTTCGTTATGTTATCATCAAGCTATTCAAAAGCTACTTATCCACTCACTGTCAACTTTAATCATCCCATTTAGCAACTCTTTAACAATTCATTCTACACATTCTAATTCTGTCACGGAAATAAACTACACGTGTGTTCATGCATTGTCTTCTTCACCCACACTTTTCCACTTTTAATTTCCTTTCGGATTAGATCACAGTTAAATCCGTCATCCGTTGCCACACATTCATAAGATGAATTGCTTTTAAGTAAAAGCTTATGACTAATCCATTCCAATGAACACGTGCTTTTAGATTACGCCTACGTTGTACGTGTATTTCAAATGATGACTAATATTTTTAATTTAATTGCAAACCAATTTAGTAACTACTTTCTAATTGCATTGGACGAAGAAGATAAACAAAAGCTCTCCGTTCCGCTCAAATGTCAGCAAAATTCTAGTCCCATCCCAGCTGGGTAAATGCATGCAGTCAAGTCAATACAACTTCACAGCTGCTCGCTTGAGTGCTTTTTTCTTTCATGCAAACGCTTTTGTTCGTTTTTGATGCACAGAGCCGAGCGTTTTGCATACGTTTGCATGGCTCTCGCGCATGAGCAAAAATATTCGACGATGACGCCCATGCTTGGTCAACAATTGAAAGGAAGGATGACTAAGGTTATCTACTAAATATGACGCTGAATCTCAATTGGGATTTATAATGAAGATTATGCCATAAATTATGTGAATAAAGTGTGTTTGGCTGATAGAATATAGATATATAGTTTGCCTTGCGTGTTATAGAATCCATTCCATCATGTTTCATGAGATTATTTCATATGAAAAATACGATATGGAAAATTCGAACATTTGTTAGTCATTATTATTTTAATTCATTTCAATGATGAGTACTAGATAATTGTTACTTTATGGAATTTGACGTCAATTCTAAATGAAATTCCATGATCATTTATTTATTCGATATAGACTGACATGGTTCATTAACAGGTCTCTTTCTTAATACAAAAAATATCGATATAAAATTATGCGATATACAACGGCTTAAAATGGCTTAACGAAGGCCTAATAGTTCTACAAAGTATAATTGTAAAAATATAAAAAGGCGAAAATGTTGATAAGCTATAAACTCTTGATACAAATACGCAGATCAAAGTTTTTCAGGTAAAACGAAAAAGGAGGAATAAATATATTAAATATAGGAACAAAATAGAAGTGGAACAGGAATCAGTCTTAATCCGCAATAATTCCAGTCACTCTTAAATATCTAAACAGAAACTTTGTCGAAATTAATCTAATTTAATCTTCGTCGTCTTCTGCGCGGCCCATCCAAACTATCATGGGACTCTTGTGAATCCAATGAATTGCTGATTTGGGGTTGTTCAACAGGCTCAAGCACAGAAAGAAAATTGATTTGGATGTTTTCCATTGATCCTCCCAAACCTGACATGAATAAAATTGCCCTTTTAAGTCCACATTGTTATCTTTAGTACAATATTATTAAGTACGTTATCTTTATCCATCCTACTGACTTACCATTGTCCTCTGCTTGAATGAATTCCGGAACGGGCGGTGGAATCCGATTCACCTCAGGTAGTGAATAGCTGGGTGGAGAGAGACTTGGATAGGACCCCATTGAGCCATTTGGAGAATGAGAATTTCGATTGAGATTTTGTCGAAGAAACTCCATCAACAACTCTGGGTTATTTCGAATAGCAATGGCCTGTTCCAATGAAGGAGCTAACGAAGGAGTTTGACTACTACTGCCAGAGTTTTGAGAACCTTCCGAACCCATGCTTCCCATCGCATCAACATCGTCATTAAGTTCTTGGGAAGAGGGATTGCTTGTAGCACTGTCATTCTAAAGAGCAAATAATAATTAGGGACCATAATCACTAATTCTACCAATAACACAATGTTACTTACTGATGACAGATATCCTGTGCTTTCAGGAATGGCCAAAAGTCGTAGGTCATGTCCAATATGTGCCAAAAAGTTGAGACATCTGCTCATCATTGCATCATACACGGCCCTTTGTAATCGTAATCCTGCAAAATAAGCATATCATGCTATAAATTTCCCAATTCCCAATTTGAAATGAAAAAATGAGAAATCTATATTTCAAAATTCGTACCATATTTAGCCACTTGCTCTGCCGAAAACTGAAGCCTTTTATTCGATACGCAATTCTGAACAACGGTTGGAATGAGAGCATAACCGGTGAAGATAACAGCGTTCCCTGAATCAAAGGCATTGTTAATGGAGCTAGTAACATATTTTTCAACGGCCTTTACAATGGGAACTTTGCTTTTTGGAGTGCCTGCAAAAAATACATAACTCAGCCGATTAAGTGTCCATCCTTCAACGTTTAGTAAACTAACACTTAATACGATATTGTTGAAATCTGGCATTACCTCGGTTGAAGCGCAATCTAAGCTCGGAAAAATACTCTCCTCTGTTAGAATTACGGAGCTTTGCAAAACTGGCCGGGTAAACAACAGTGCTGTTTTCTGAACTTGTAGCCTCTTCCGTTGTTCTATTGCTTTCAGTTTCAGGCAACGTTTTCATCTTCATCTTTACTGTTGCACAACGTAAAATCTCAGAGTACAAGTACATGGCATTCTATTTTTTAAAAAATACTTAATTCTATACTATCATCACCATCATTGATATAAAAGATACTTAAAATTCATCATACTTTATTAGCATCTTCGGAGCAGCAACCTTTGATTATGTTCATCAACGCCAAAGCAGGTCTTTGCTGTATTTCCTGAATAAACTCCATCTTTCTCTGGTCACAGGTTGGCACTTGCTGTTCATCATCATTGTTCAATATCCATGCTTCTGGATCAAAGTCGTCATTAACAATCGAGTCCACTAAAATAGCAGCAATCTACGTAAACGACATAGAAAAATGTACCGTTTGAATTTTTAAAATTAGATATTATAACACTTTTGTTGCCTACATTTATCTTTTTAAATATAATTACCTTTTCAACATCCTGTAAGAAATCAAGGCTCGCCTCGTTGTCCACTTCACTCGTATCCGGAGCCTCACCTACATTCTCTAGCCAGTTTTTAACATCCTGCTGCGCATCTTTATTCTCTTCCTCTTTCGAACTTTGTGAAAACTGACTGCTCAAGTATTCCTCAATCAAATCATCCATGGAACTCCCTCCTCCACTCTTGGGTCCCGGAAGCAAAGTTACTGAAGAATTATCCAGTGTCTCAGGATAACTCTCCACTTCAGTTTCAACCAACTCGAATTCTGTCGTAGCATTTGTTACGCTGTCTTCGTCGGATTCCATCTTCAATCACACTTTAATTGCCAAAGAATGCGATGATCCAAACTGTAAAACAAAAAACACGTGTTGAGTACTTCTAATTTTGCGCTTGAACCAAATGCTTTTAAATTTTTATTTGCAATGTTGCAATTGAAAACAAATGATGCCACAAATCATCTAACGCATTTACATTATTTTTTTAAATTGAAATTATGTCTCGCAATTTACCCTATTAGAATCGAAGCAGTTCAGTTCCAGTTCACGATGCAACCTTAAAACAATCCTAACCAATCTTTGCCCCTTTTAATCGTGTTCCAGACACCAGAATCCAGAACAGGCTGCAATCTCCTCTTTAACTTCTACCGGAAATGGTTGCGTCATTAAGTTCCAAAACAAACACTAAACACTAAATACAAAATTGCTTCAAATCTTCTTCCTACTAAACTAACTACTCCACCCGAAATAATCTCTTCACAACGATTAGCAAGAAGACAAATGGCATATCAGAAGAATACGTTTCACCAAAAACCGTTACCAATTTGATTTGACTAATTAAAATTGTTTAAAAAATATTTAAAATTAGACAGTTCCCGACAACTCCAGTCCAGTCTAAACACACGTAATGTTGTGCTTGTAACATGTGATGTGATATAGATTCTCCTCTTTCCTCTTCTTATACTTTTACTATGTAATATTATGTATGTGATTCTTATGATGTGATGATGATGATTATGCCTGGTTCGAGTAACTTCCACCCATAAGAAAAGTCTTTTCTTTTCTGCTACCAAAAAGAACAAAGATTTTGGCTGACGCAATCACACCTTCAGACTCTGAAGTTCAGAGCTTTTAGGTTAGTTATGAAATTTAGATTGAAAGATTTTAGTCTGATTATGATGGTTTATGTAAAATGCAGCGAAACTACAAAAAACTGATTTGCAAATGCATGTTTTCAATTATTCAAATTTCAAATCAATTATTGAATTTTTTATTATAGAATCCTCGATGAACAAAAAAGTGAAAAAATTACACCAAAGCTCTAACGATAAATGGTAGTAATTTTATAACAACGGTGTAATTAAAGCCGTGTAATTAATAGCGGTAATGTTCAGGCTTGAAAGGTCCCTCAACTGGAACTCCGAGATATTCCGCTTGGGCAGGGGTTAGCTTGCTAAGCTTAGCACCAAGATGTTCCAAGTGAAGAGCAGCAACCTCTTCGTCCAACTAGTTAAATAAGATGGGATTTGTTAGTAAAGTGAAGATTGACATTATCAGGGCTATTAGGCTTTTAATGAATAAATCTTTTCATACTAAAAATCATGCGGTTAGAATGCTTTTGTTTACCAGTAAGAAATTATGACTGAATTGCCTTACTTGTGCAGATCCTTTTCCGACATCACCGTATCCAGCAACAATGCAAGTCTTTCCAGCCACCATAATATCGGTAGCTCGCTTTAATCCATCGATTAAAGATTCACGGCAGCCGTAAAGATTGTCGAACTTGCTCTTTGTAACGGAATCGTTGACATTAATGGCTGGGAATTTAAGCAGGCCATTCTTCAACAGCTTGTATAAGCCATGGACCCCAGTAGTGGTTTCCTGCAAATCACAAACGAACAGTTTCAACATCATTTTCCAATTAAAGATGTTAAGATAAATAATGAAAATGTCATACCTCAGAAACACCCTTGATTCCATCACAATATTGAGGATACTTATCCAATACATGACGGGTAAGATCGCCACCATCATCAAGGATCATGTTCAGAGGCTGTGAAAATCGAACAGTTTATTAGCACCAGAAAAACGTATCTGATCTAATTCAATCAATTTAATTTTAATGTACTACTTACTTGACCGTCAGGCCAAACCAGAGTTTGATCAATGCACCAAATATACTCCTCTTCAGTCTCTCCTTTCCAAGCGTACACAGGCACTCCAGTTGCTGCAATAGCGGCAGCAGCGTGATCTTGAGTTGAAAAGATGTTGCAGCTACTCCATTGAACCTAAATATTTACATGGACGTATTAGGAATGCCACCGTTAATTATTATTTTAATAGTCGCATGAAACTTACAGTTGCACCAAGTTCTGTAAGAGTCTCAATCAAAACAGCAGTTTGGATGGTCATATGAAGGCAACCCGCAATCCTAGCACCTTTAAGGGGCTTTGATGAACCATATTTCTTTCGAAGAGCCATCAATCCAGGCATTTCCTTCTCTGCCAACATGATTTCCTTCCTTCCCCATTCTGCCAACTTGATGTCGGCTAAATTCATAAAAGGGAAATTCCAATTCTAATTAGTAAATACATAAATGGCTGCTTGAAAGAAATATGGTTCATCAAAGCCCCTTAAAGGTGCTAGGATTGCGGGTTGCCTTCATAT
>JAHZMU010001966.1:0-12041 GCA_027743725.1 Rambutsinella grinnellia | reverse complement strand
ATAAAGGGCAGAGTGACTGCAACCCCACAGAAGTTTGCTGTGTTCAACGTTAAAGTTTCATCAGCCCTACCATAAAGCAAATGTGGCATAAGTGTATTTACTAAGAAGCTGAAGAATGCAGAAAGAGTAAATAAATTATGGGATTCAACATTTATAAAGCGTAAACATGAACCTACCTGGGTGTAATTTTAATTATAGGTTGACACGCGATTTTTTTTCGAATTAAAAATTCTATAAATTATCAGCCTTTTGTTTACAACGCTTGAATTGCATAGATTATTTATCAAATAAATATATGTTTGGTCCGACAACCATTGTCTCCTAAATAATAAATACACTTCCACTTATTTACGTGCTTTGACCTTAATCGCGTTTATCTAGAACAGAATTTGTGAAAGCTACACGGAATCTGCGATGTTCTCTCTAAATAACATGGCTGAAGACTCGTCTCAATTTACTCCAAAACTAATATTAGCCATTAAACCCGCTTTGATATTCCATTTTTACGCATTCGAGAAATATTTTGGGTCTCCATTAGTTCATTGGACTATTCTTGAGAAGCGAATCATATTGGAGGAATCTCCAAAGAGAAAGTTTTATCCGTGGCTCTTCGCACAAACATTTGGGCTATTAATCTACGGCACAATAATAACAGGAGGCTGTATTGCATGGGACAATGAACGTGTCACAATAACAAATAAATTTCTCTTCCTCGTTTTCTGGACAGCGGCTACTTTTCACATTGCAAATATCCTCAACTTTCTTCTATCCAATCGGGAAATAATAAACGGATTTAATTCCCTATTGGCCTACCAGATATTTCTAATCAAGCAGTTTCCAGACGAATGGCTCAAGTTTGAGAGGAAATCCAAAATTTATCTAAAAACAGTTGGTTGTGGAGTCCAATGTGGAATTGTTTATTGTGCTGTTACAGCCTATCTAGGCTCTTTGTTATGGGTTATTTTGGAATGCGACCCAGTCTATTTCATTCTCGAATATTTCGACTTGAATAATAATTCAATTTACTTTTTGGGGAGAGCTCTATCCGCTTTCATCTTCGTAAATTGCACTTGTCGCAACACAAATTTCAATTTAATTTATAGCGTCCTCACCTTCCAAGCTTATGTCTCCTGCTTATCGTTACTCCCTTATTTGACCTCACCCAAAGCAATTCTAAAGGAATACTTAAAACTCCAAATAATCCATTCCAGCGTTTCTCCCTTAACCAACCGGATAACCTCTTCGTTACTTTACATGGCGCAGAGTTGCTCCATAGCATTTTTCTGGCTTGGAATAAAAGGGTGGAATAATGAATCCGGATTTCTCAACATATTCCACGTGTTTCTAGGATGTATTGGAGTAATATGGCTTGTTTTGATGTTAACCGTTTTGAGTAATATCAGGGAGAAGTCGGCGAGGCTTTTGGATAAAATATTAAAAGTGGAAAGAGACAAAGCATTTAGGAAGGAGGTGGGGGGCACAAAACCAATTATATTTAAGGCTGGTGGATGGTTTAAAATTGGGAGGCATTCGCCTGGTGAGTTCCTAAGTACTTTGTTAAATAACTTGGCGACTGCTGTGCTAACATTTTAGAATGGAATTGACTAATAATTGAAAATAAACATTTTTATAATAAGACCTTCTGTCAATTTAATTGTCTTTTGTAATTTTATCGATTTTATTGGATAGTTGACGACCAGCTTTTACATAATCTTGGCATAATAGCCATTTTAAAAGTAATTAACCTGCTTATTCATTCTAAGCTAGAATTATAAAAAAACAAACGCAGAAAATAAAAATATTTTTAATCGTAAGTGAATATAAGAAAAATAAAATCAATAAATTAATTGATGACGACATTGTACGTATTTACAACAACTTTTCCATGAATATCGGCTCGATCAACAATTGGGAATTCTTTCTTCCCAATTTTCGCAACTTCACCAAGCTTCATGTAAACATTTCCAATGAACTAAATAGAACATATTTAATTTCAAATATTTAAATACTTAGAGCAAATAATAGCTTGTGGTTGTCTTACGTGATCAGCATTATACCGGGGCCAACCACCGCGTGTATCATCATCAAAGACTTGGACTACGAGAAGCTACGTGGAAGAAATAATAAATTAAATTTTAGCCAATAATTGCCCAATTCAGTTTAACATTACTTTCTTGCCATTCCCATCATAGTTAATTTCAAATGTCTCATCAAACGTGTGGTTGACTATATCTCGTTTTATTTGTGTTTCGCCAATCATCCTTCCACCAAAGTAAACGTAAAGGTAGATGTCCGACAGATCTGTTGTTATTAACAATTTTCGTCTATTGAGTAATATTACATGAGTAAATTATCATACCGCCCGGATAAGACATTCCAACATTCTCTTCCCAATCAACATCAAATGACTGAACATCCCTGTTTAAAAGTAGGGTTAGGAGTTGTCTACAAATATTTGAAATTACTTACTTAACAGCCAACTTAAACTCAATTTTGTACTTGTTATTGGATTGGGCTTGGGAAATGGTACAAATTAGGGACAGGCTCAACAAAGCTAGTCGACAGGTGATCATTTTGTAATTTTTTTTTTTAAATTTTATTATGTGGGCAAATTTATTTTAAAATTGGAAAATGAGGAATGAAAGCTAATAATTGTTATCTTTTGCACTCGGCTCTGATTCTAATGCCGCATAAGTTTAGACTTTTATGCTCCAAAACGCATTAAATTTGTTTTCAAGTTTTGCTCAAATAATTACCGTAATGAACAAATTAATTAATATTTTAAAAAATATTTTAAAAAATTCCAGACACGAGCATATCAATATTTAATGTTTTCGCATATTTCACAAATTTCATTATCGAATTTATTGAATTGCCATAATCAAATTATCATTTTTATTATTCCATTACTCTAAAATACCTTCAGTGAAATAATTTAGCTCAATTTGAAACTGTAAATGGAGTTAAATAAAACTATTTTTAAGATGATTAAATAAATATCTCATTTGCAAAGCTGTATGAAAAACAACTGCATTTTTAATTTTTTTCCTGACATTGTTTTGAAAAAAATATATTTCAAGGATAACTTATTTCAAGCTTAATGACTCAATTCAATTATAATTTATTCTTTTAAAAAGCCAAAATGCACCTTCCATTGCAAACGAGATGAATCCCCCAATCATTAAAATCATAAATGGCAGTGAAACATGCTGATAAGTAAGCTGGGTGAAAGTTGTACTTGGCTTGGGGCATTTATAAACGTATAAGTTTTCATAATTGTGTTGATACCGGAAATTAAGTCCGTTTTCAGTTAAGCGAAGAAGTCTACAGAATAGAAGCAATTTTTTAAAATTTACTCATTTGAAATTATTTCTTTGTATGCCTTTGGTTAATAATTTCCCTGAACGGCGACCCTTTCCTTATATACATTGACCTTGCTGACTTCTCCTTGGACGCGAATGATGAAACCGAGCAAAGCCCTTGTTTCAGACTTATTTCGTTGTTAAACCTCGCATAAGAGTAGAATCCATCCGGGTGGCTTAGTAAAGCGTGATTAGTGGTTGAAATAACTTTTCTTACGACTTCTTCAATATTGTCGGTGTCAGCTTTCTCAATTGTATTTTCTTCACTAATATTTATACTCTTAAGGATAAAATATTAAAAAACATTAGACTATTTTACGCTGACAAAATATTTTAAATATTTAATACCAACCGGAAACAAACGATCAACATGAACTTCACTCCAGCTACTCAATTTATACCCAAATTTGAGTAAATCATACGGCTCTTTAATCACCCAATCTTCCATTGTGAAAGCTGAGGTGACTTTCGCCGTGTAAATAATATTGATAAAAGTGCTTAGCATTAAGCTTCCAAAAATGAAGAGAAATCCTTTAATAAAAGCCACAAATGTTTAAGATTATTTATATCTAAAAATAAATATAATATTACCAACGCCCAAATTACCCCTTCCAATCATCAGCGTAATAAACTGGATGAAAGTGTCCGAAAATGTTTCCAAGGAAATTCTTGACTTTCTCCTCCATAACTTTACGACTGTCACTAACAAGCCGTTAATAACCATCAGGGTTATAAAAGCAAGCCAAGTTAGTGGAAGGAAAGGGTGGAACAAAGTGATTCTTGAATGCTCAGGGGGAACTTGCCGAAAGTAGACGTTTGAGCTATAAAATTAAATATTTTATTCATTTTTTTAAAAAATTAAGCAAATCAAAGTTTAATTACTGCTCTTCAAGAATTGGATGAAGAAAAGAAACGTTTGTAAACAATCCATGTTTCATCCACTCTAAACTAGGCGTCATCACAATAGCGCCCATGTCAACGCTACCGTTTGCGACGAGAGCAAAAGCTGTGTCCCATTCTTTAGAGAAATGGAGTAGTAATCTAGAAAATGACATTTTTAAAGCTTTAATTATCAACTGAATATTCTTAACAACTACTTTAGCTTCAGAGAATCCCGAATTGTCCAAAGAAGCGGGGCACCGCTTCCATCCAAGTACAAAAGTGAATTATTTACTTCCAAATAATCTCCAACAAAATGGCCAAATGCGCTAACCTGATTTTTATAACAGTCGAGTTCATTTTCAAAAGAAATGAATTATTAAAATTGGAAACCATTAACTTTCTAAGTCTTTTGGATCAGCAAATTGCTGTCTAGACTAGATGGCAATTACCCAATTAAGCTCTGATGTGACTTTGACATTGACACGTTATGACGACAAGAAAATATTTTTATTCAAAATTCCAATTTATTATCCATCTTTTGTACAATTTGCTAGAACAACTATTGTCGTATCAAAATAGCAATTTGGTAACAAAAAGGAAACAAATTAATTTAGAGCGAATTTTTCCTAAAAATTGCAATACAAGAAATAGCTCAATCCAAATCATTTAATACCAATCATCATAAACAGCCCTTGTGTCAATCGTGAGCCTACCCTCCTGTTCTACATGACCATTCCAAATTGGATAATCGTGCTTCCCAATCTGAGCCAACTCGAACATCTTAATCGTTGAATCTCCAATATGCTATAAATCAATTTATTATCAAATAATTCATCCTTAATTTACAAAAAAACTTACAGTATCCTCAAGGCGTTTAGGATCACCATAACCTAATTCTTGATCCCAAACCTCGACGATCATTTGCTACGGGTAATTTTTAGTTTAAATTCACATTTAAGAAAAATATTTAAACTAGTTATTACCTGGTATCGATCACCATCATAAGCAATTTCATAAACTTTGTCAAATTCATGATTCAAATTGACATTTGGTGCCGTTACGGTCTGCCCTACTAATGTTTTTTTGCTGCTTCCCATGTAAATCTTTATGTAGATATCTGACCAGTCTATAAAAAGGAAAGTATGTTAAATTTACAAACAATAAAATATTAGTCAAAATCATACCCATCCAACTAGACCAATATTCTTTATCGTGATTGCCTATATTTCTGTATTAAAATAATTGCATTGTGATTAAAGTGATTTTTTGAAATTACCAAAAATAAAGTTTTACGTACTTGACTCCTACTTTGAATTGGATTCTGTAACGACCTCGCATTTGGGGCTCAGCATCTGGGGAAAGGATTACAATTAATAAAAGGATGAAAGCAAATCTACAAGTCTCCATTTTTGTAAAAAAAATGCAATATAAACGAGTAAAATCTGAAATCAAAAGTCTACTTTTCTGCTCTGAAATTTGAGTGAAACAAACACGCTCAGTTTTTGGCTTTTTCTAGCATGTTACAGCATATTTCTATTTTTGGAATTATTTCACAACTTTTGGAGAAAAATAAAGCATCTTACCATGAGTTTGTATTGTGATGGAATCATTTAGCAAAATTATGAAATTCAGAAGGCCTTTGACAATAATACATAGATTATGTCATGAATTTTATTATTTTTGAACCAAAAATTCTTGCAATTATATTTTCAAGGTAAAACAAGAAATGTTTCTTAAACTCGTAATACAATAGGAAAAACCTTCAAGGCATTTACTTAAGACATTTGCAATTGTGTCAAGTTGTGCAACTTTCAATTGAGCTATTAATATTATGTCCATGGCTGATATGGAAAGTAAAAATGATATTTTCTCTTCGTCATAATGACAGCTTTGCTATCATAAACTCAATTTTTTCCTGCCTAAATGAATACAATGATGCCAAACATTACAGCATTTAATTCAAATTTATTATCCCATCTTTTGTACACTTTGCTAGAACAACTATTTGGTCAAAATAGCAGTTTAGTAACAAAACGAAATGGAAAGTTACAAATTAATACAGAGCCAATTTATATTAAAAATACAGCTATTCTTTGCACAAGAAAAACACAAAAATAGCCCAAATTATTTAAATCCAATCATCAATATCATCACGAACACTCCTCGTGTATACCACGAGCTTACCCTGCTGTTCAGTATGACCTAACCAAATTGGATAATCGTGCTTCCCAACTTGAGCCAACTCCTTCATTTTAATAATTGTATCTCCAACATGCTATAAATCAATTAGTTATTAAATAATTCATTTTAAATTTAAAAAAAAACAACTGCTTACTGTATCCTTATCTCGACTATAATCACCATAATTTATTTCTTGGTCCCAAACTTCGATGAGCATTTGCTAATGGTAATTTTTAAATGTTTAAATTTAAACAAAAATACGTTTAAACTAATTATTACCTGGTTTCGATCGCCATCATAAGCAATTTCAAAATCTTTCGCAAAATTATGATTCAATCTGACATTTGGTTGAGTTATGGTTTGCCCTAACATATTATTTTTATCCCTTCCCATGTAAACCCTTAGATAGATATCTGACCAGTCTATAAAAGGAAAGTTTTTAAATTAACAAACAATTAAAATATAAGGCAATATCATACCTTCCCAGCGGTGCAAATATTCTGTATCATAATTGCCTATTTCTCTGTATCCAAAGAATTGTGATTAAAGTCATCTCTTCAAATTACCAAAAATAAATTTACGTACTTGACTCCTACTCTGAATTTGATTCTGTAACGACCTCCCATTTGCTGCTGAGAGTCCTTTACAAGTATTGCAATTAACAAAAGGAGAGCTCCTAATCTAAAAGTCTCCATGTTAGTTATTAAACTCGGATCAAATAATTTATCTAATGGGTAAAATCTGCAGTTAGAAATGTCTTCCTTTCTGCTCGTCTGCGGAGTAAACCAAAATTCAACTTAGTCTTTGAAAAGCGTTTGGGCTTTCCTAACCTAAAATTGCTAAATTTCCATAAACATTTTGGAATCATTTATTTCATAATTGTGCAGAAAAATAACAAAGCATTTTACAATCTAATCGCGGATTACGATCTTTGTTAAGCAATGTAGTTATAAATTTTTAACTTTGTAACAATGTATTTATACAAACGGTAATATTTACCAACCTAACAGAATTGGTCTAAATTTAAGCTAAATTTTGAAATTTATCTTTCAACATTTTCATGGCCAATGTCATTTCTAAATACAAAGGCAGGGAGTTTACGTAAAAGTTTTTGATTTCAGATTTACTTTTTTATTATCCTATTTTGTAAAATTATTTGTCAACCCATTCATAATTGACTTTTATTTACGTATATTAAATTGAGTCATTAATATGTTCTTGGCAGATACGGGAAATGAAATTCATTTTCTTTCTATTATGTCTCTGCTAGAATAAGTTCCAGTTTGGTCTTCTTTAATTGGATATTATGAAACCTAACATTACAAAATTCTGCGTGATTACCAACTTGGACAAACTAATGTCAACTTTTCTCACAATTTTTTTTCAGTGAAATACTAGAATTACATCATAACAGAAAGATAGCTTGGTTGCTTTTTAATGAATAAGCTTTGCATAACCCATGTCCAGCGCCTTACAATTATTTCTTTTAAGTGAAGCATTTTTCTCCAAATTATTTACGTAGACTTTTAAATATATCATATTTCTCCTCTTAAAAGTAATATTTTACTTGTTGCAAAACAAGCTTGGAAAAGTACATGGCATTAAAAATCATACCATTAAAAATTATTTGAAATTATTTCAATCATTGCATGAGCTTTGAAGAAAAGTTGAACCTTGCTTGAATAGAATTTATTTCTTTCGTTCTACACAAATTACTTAAAATCTTTTAAATCATGATAACCAAAGCAATTAAAAAGGTTTATAAATTATCTACCATCCTATTTTGCTACTTGCCCCTACTTCCATTTCGTTGGAATGCGAGTTTCACCCAATTAGAGTTGGACCTTCGGGTCACTAGATTTTTCTGGCTTATCTCAATAACAAACGCTTTTGTTGCTGGAGTTGTTAGCTTAATTGCTGCACTTATTAAACGGAATGAAATTACTCTTGAAAGGACCTGTGTCCTTTTGATATGCACGGGTTTCCTCTTTTCCATTTCATTAACAAGCTTATCCCTCAAGAGTCAAGGGAAGTCACTCCTAAACGGGGTCAATTCAATTTTTAGACTCAACCACAAAATAAATTTGAGTAAGTTATAAAATAATCCACTCATGAAGTATTTTAATTCCCTTTTTAGTTTATAAAAGGTCCGAATCTATTGAATCCAAGACTGTTTGCTTCCTCCTCTACTATTTCCTTCTAATCTGTGCACAATCCCCGTTCACTTCGGGCCTTCTAGTCATTTTTGAAGACTATGACGCTTATCATTACATCCTTGAATTAATTCCAGTCTCAACTTGCTCCAAATGTCAATTCTTTCTAAAGCCTATCCGCCTCCTATTAATTGTTTTAGCTATTGGTGAACTATGCAGAACAATAGTTGTTACCATCCCATTAATTATTTTAGTTTTCTCCAGTTTAGAAAACATTTTCGAATTAATTCCAGTCAAAGTCTTGACCTCTCTTGAATTTATTCGTTGGCACCAAAAGATATGCTTATCTTATCGAATGATGGAGTCAAGTTTAAACCAAATGGCAAAGATCATTTTAACTCTAATGTTTCTCTTAACCAATTTAGTAATCTGGTATTTGATTAAGGGATTTGGCAAATTTAATTTAACAATTTATTTATTATTTGCCTCTGCAAGTTTGTTTCTGGTTGGTTGTGGAATTATTGGATTTTGGAAGGTTTTAAGGTTGACAAGAAAGTGTAGAATGGCTACGGCAAGATACGAGTCAAAAAGGTTTGACAGGAAGCAAAAAAGATTCACAAGTAGGTATGGAAGGTTAAAGTTAAGAAGCCTTAGAGGGCTTCAATTACGGTTTGGAAACATGTTCAAGATTGATGGAAGAGCAGCAGTAGCTTATTGGATGAAGCTAACAGAGTCATTGATCACCTCGTTATTATTTAATTGAGTTACTTCCGCAATCAGAGCTTGTCTTGGGCTGGATAGTAAAGTAAAAGACGTCGACCTTGAAATAATGAGCTTGTAAGAAGCGCAGTCAATTGACAGAGACGTAGCAAATCTTCAAGGTCGTTCAACGTCATAGCACTAAAATATGTAATAGCTAGACTCATACTCGCATATTCCAGCTGAAGCTTAAGCTTGTCCAGTAAATCATTAGCTGACCATTTGGGTAGTCGTTTAAAAATATTTGTGAAATAATTATGATGAGACAATTAATCCTTCTGCTTTTAATTGCGAGTGCAATTGCGGTTATTTTTGCTTACGAAGGCAGAAATGACTATCAAGTTTTTAGAGGACCAATCCGTTCAAGTAAGTTGATTTTATTTCATTTTAAATCAATGAATTTATCTCAATTATTTTTTTTAGGTGGAAGACGCTTCGACGAAGCTAATGAATGGTATGGAAACTATGACGGAAGCAGACAGGCCAATAGATTTAATTATAGAGGCTGAAATATTTTATTTATCACCATTTTATGTGCAATTTTAATTTTTTATGAAACCGCGGAACTTTTTTTAAATAAAAAGTATTTTTAAAATTTAAAATTAACCAAGCTGGCACAAAGTACCAATCTCATAATCGCCGTATTGACTCCATCCTCTAGATAAGCCTGTTCCCTCTTGGTTTGGATAAACGTAATATTGTATTAAGTCAACTTCTCCTATTTCTGGCTCAAGGAGTGTGTCATTTGGCGCTGGATATCTCGCAACCCAGAATAAACCTTGCTTATAGTTTTTGAAGAGCTCTCTAGCCAAAAAGTTCACTTGGTTTCGCGTATCAACAGTCCCATGTTCCATTCCGTAGGAGTTGCAGAGTAATTGGGAAGTAGCCCATGACTAGGAAAAAAGTTTAAATTAATAAATAAATCATAAATGTTATTCATAAAAAATCTCTTACGGCTTCAATGTCGCCATTAGCAAAGTAATTCCTGCCGTCCACCTTACCCAAATGGATTAGACCTGATCCAGGCGCTGACGCTATCCCGGAAAAGGTAAGAGAAATGAGGAAGAGCTCGACCAAGGCTTTAAAGGCCATTTTTATGATTTTAGTATGATTTGGATCGATATAATTTCTCCTTTTATATACAAGCCAATCATTGTTATGATTACCTGCTTATCTTTGACTTTTGTCCCGTTACCTAACCAATTTATATAATTGCACTTGAGTCGCTGACTCTCTGTTATGAACCATTATGCAAGTAAAATGTTGCGTAAAAGCGTGAAATTTTTATCTGATGCAATATTTATTTAGTCACGTAATTTTTTAAAGTTTCATCCATCTGGAGCTGCCGTTGTATACTCTTCATGCTTTGACATAGTCGTGTTCTCCACTGTTATCTTTGGCGGGACAATCTCAACTTCTATTTTAGTTGGATGGGTTGTCTCTTCTTCTTTCTCTTTCTTTTCGGGTTGACTTTCAATCTTGGCTTTCTCACCTTCATTTTGAGGAACAATAGTGAATTCGATTGGAGGAAGAGCTATCGATTGTTCTATTGGCTTCTCTTCTTCCTTTGGCAGCACTTCTCCATTCTGTGGCGCTGCCCTCTTTGACGAATCCGCCTTTTCCGCCTTTTCCGCCCTCTTCTTTGATACTTTCTTCTTCTTCTTCTTTTTCGGCTTGGGAGAAAACTTGGCATTCCCATTAAAATAATTGACTGCATTTTCCCTCAAGAAATTATTAATTTCTTTGCCAATATTAAAAAAGCATTTTCCCATTGAGTCAAGCGCGTCCTTCAGGGCAATTTTAGCCACGTTATATTTCTGCTTTAAGTTGGAAACGCCACTTAGCCCTTCCCAGATGGTCCGGCTGCCTTCTAAGAAGTCGATGAAATGCGGGCAGGATAGAACATCCCTCGCTTTTGTATCGTCAAAGCCATCATCTTCCGGTTCTTCGACGCTTTCATTTGCTTGAGGAGGCGCTGGTTTCTCTTCGGCTGGAACATCTTTTGGTTTTTGCTGAACTGGCTATTGAAATACTTCGAGTTAGATTCAAAAACTTTGAATAAATTCAAAATACCTTCAACTACAGGCTCATTGTTAGCGTCTGTTTCAATCGCTTTAGAAGGTTCGGGTGGAGGCGGTGGCTCATCTTCACCATCATTAGGATCTGGATGTCTTTTAATTGCTTTGTTTTCAGAAGCAACCAAATTATGTGACTCGGGTTTGGGGTCATCTGAAGCTATTATGTTATTTCTCCTCTCTCTCGTAAGTACCTTACATGACCCGAGGTCAATAATAAGTAGGATAAACCCCAGATGGAGTAAAGACTTTAACATTTTACCTCTTTAGGTCACACCTAAAAATGATGTGTTCAGAGAAAGAGTTCATATCAAAAGAGTGTTGGTCAATTTTGCCTTGGAATAAAATGATATTGATTACTTTTGTTCTAAAAAATTATGAAATGTTATAAAAAACGAAATGAAATTTCGTAATCGTTTTGCAAAATGATGAAATATTTTTGAAGGAATGATATTGCAATAAAATGATATTTAAAAAATGGATAATTTTGTTAAAATTTTATTTTAAATAACAAAAACATGTCATGATCGATTTGCAGCTTTTTCCTCGGGGGTAGGCGGAGGAAAAGAGAAATCTTTTGGTGGTGAAAGCAAAGAAAAGTCTGTTGATGGTGGAGACGAAGAAAAGTC
>JAHZMU010001965.1:0-16795 GCA_027743725.1 Rambutsinella grinnellia | reverse complement strand
ACAAATGGAATAGCTCACAAATAATTCATTGGGATTCCTCTTCTTTGTCATATTTCGGTTGACAGTTATAAAGTTTATTTTATGCCTTGTTTTAAATATTAAAATGCGAGAAAGTTTTGCTGATCCCATTCTAAACAGTTGGATTATGGATCAAGTCTGTACAGAGATGGGGACGCTAATACTGTGAATATTTTAAACAGGTGTAATTTCCGCTGGAAAAGCTCCAGGCGAACCACTTTCCGATATCCTGTTGACTAAAGAGAATCTCGATAGAGAACTAGTAGAGACGTACAAAGCCTCTTTAAATTGTATCGTCGAGTCGAAAGAGGACACTTCGAAAATCGAACTTGTTCAGGTGGAAGGAAAGTTGAAAATCCTTGATGAAAATGATAACGTGCCGATGCCTGGATCCGAGGATGATGCGGAAAATATGATGGTGATAGTTAGCCTTTCTGATCACAACTATGATATGAGTCCAGTAAGAATAATAATATTTGCTTTGGGTAGAAATTTTTATGTGTGATTTACGAAGAAAATTGCCCATTTGTTATAGGGAAAGCGGATATTTTCTAAAGAACATACTAGGCATCTTGCGAGAGATGCGGATACTCTGGATGTGAATAGTCTCAGGATTCGTAGCCTAAATGATACGAAAAACTTGTTGGATTTTAGTCTAAAGCTTTATCCCGCAGCAACTGTTGGATTGATTAATTCAACAGCGATTATTGTTGGGACAAGTAAGCATTAAAAAATTAATTGTGTCCCCTTTAATTTTACAAATCTTACGGGTTTTAATTTTTATGGGTAATGTTTTAGGCTTTAGTCATAATGTAAAAAGCATTCAGCCATGGGATGGTTATTATTGCGTCTTAGCTGTAATAACTGATGAGACTGTGATTCCATCAAAGCGTGGACCGGATGTGAGTTAACTTTTGCTTCACACCATCTTTGGCATATTTTTCATAATTAATTTTGCACTAGCTCAACTACACAATCTGTATCAATTGGGGACAAAAATCCGTAACAGCAAGACCTGCAGAGAAGCCCTCAACAGAAGAGCTTCTTAGGCGATTAACTTCAAGTGTTGTTGAAACAATGCTTCCTCGTAGTGCCCAGAAGTATGCGCCAGTCATGTACCCGTTTCCTGACCTTGTTAGTGATGTCAGTGAGGCAGTTCCTGGAATGGAGTTTAGTTTGACGCATATTTTTGGCTCTTATGAGGACCAACAAGATAGTAATATGAGTGAAGGTAAAGCATTTTCTTTATTCCTTTTAATCTCCGTTTCAATTCATATTTAAATTTTCAAGGAGGAATTATGATGTCTTCGTCGGAATACATGGATGTTTTTAAAGTGACTCCTAAAATGGGCATAGTTTACGTGAACAATCCAAAACTGCTGGGCCATTCGTCCTTTAAAAGTCTCCATTTGCAACTCTTCTGCAACTCAACACTTATTCCAAGTTTCTCAACGAATCTTACGGTAAAAGTTGTTAGCTTTTTGTGAAAAGCACGCTCTTCTAACAAAATTGTATTACTTTCTCCAGATATTTCTAAAGAATCCTGTCACCACAGAGGCAGCGTGTGATGAAGAGTTATGTGCTGTTCACGCTGATAGCAAATCATGCGAAATGTTTTGTGGATACGGGTCTCTCGGAAGGTGTATGTGGAGACATGAAAACATCTTTAACAACTCACTTCGTAAGTGAAAGAGCTCTCGAGTGAAAGCAACTTTTCTCCGCTACATCAATTACTAGAAAGTTATTGTGTAATTTACAGTTAATGAGGAACTAGACCAGGATGATGTGCCGAGGTATCCCACTTGCTCTCCAAATCTGGGAACTTGTCCGGATCGTAAGTGCGACGAAATGGAGGAAATGTTTCCATCCCTTTGTCCCCAAGACTGTGCGAGTAAGTTGAATTGGTGGTGGAGGTGCCCCACCCAAATTAAAATTTATTTGGCCATTCATTCATATGTCCTTTGGTAATTGAATAGCGGAGCTGATTGGTTTCGGAAGACTTGTGAAGAGAAGTAATGGCTTGTCGTATGGTATCAATGGGGAGTTCTGCAAGGGTGTTGGGAGCTGTCAGCATCCACACACTTGTAGCTGTGCCCATCTCCCTCCACCCATGGAGAGCACGATACCTCCTGATGGTAAAAACCTAATTTATCATGGTAAAAATCTTGCGTTTAGTACGACAGGTTAGAAAGTAGTTTATAACTTAATTAAGATAACTTTATTAATCTCCAATTTCAACTTAATTTCCTATGTAAATATATTTTTTCTTTTCAAAGTGGATTCAGAATGTGGCCAAGAGTGTTTCATGATGTATTTGGGAATTGCGGGGATTGCAACGGCAGTGATTGTCATCAGCGCTTACATTTGGAAGGCTAGGTAATTACTAATTAATTTTTGTAACTTTACTTGAATAAAATAATTTTCATATTGCTCCAGAAATGAAAGGAAGCGAAAGGCAAGACAACTAAACCATTCCGTAATGATGACAGCGAATGGGATTGAACTCCCGTATGGAGAAAGCAATGGACACGGTACTTTAATGACGGACGCAGAATATATGCCGAGAGGACTAAATCACACAACGATCATGATGTCAGACGACCAATTCGCTCAAAACCAGGTATTCCAGGTAAGCGAGATGAAAAGGAGTGGAGTGGAAATTCGATTTAAATCGTGAATATTTTTTTTAGATTGAGAGTAAATGGGAAATTTTACGAGAGGACTTGCTCCTCGAACATGTACTTGGAGAAGGGCAATTTGGACGAGTCCTCAAAGGCAGGCTTCATGGACATGGTGGTAAGTAAATATTTTTGATTGAGATGCTGAGAATTGATGAGGATGAAATGAGTATCTCTTCCCTCAAAGGATCTCATATGCCAGTAGCAGTAAAAATCCTGAAAGTTGATGCGACCGAAGGGAGTAAATCTCTTTGGCAAGAGTTCATGGCAGAGTTCTCTCTCCTTAAGCAAGTGGATCATCCAAACGTGATAAAGCTACTTGGAGCTTGTACGACATCAGGAGGACCGCCATATCTCGTTATGGAATATGCAGAATATGGTGCATTGAGGTATGATTGAGAGATGATAAGTGTAATTGTTCCATGAAATACTAATAGCATCTGTCAAACCATCTATTTTTCCGTAGGAGCTTCCTCAGAAAATGTCGAAGAGTAGAGAAGATCAACGGGAGCAATAGTGCACTCCACTGGGATAGTACAGACTTGTCAAGTTCCCCCAGTTCGGATCTCTTGGATTTGGAGTATGTCGTAACTCCCCGAGAGGTTTTGGGCTTCTCTTGGCAGATTGCGAAAGGAATGGCTTATTTGAGTGACATGAAGGTAGGCATGACAGGTGACATCAATAGTCGTAGATGAAGAGTGGAAACAGTCTTTCATGAAATTCATTGGCAAAAACAACACATCAAATGTGTTTCTTTTGGCTTGGCTTTCTCTTCATGTATTTGACGTTGTGGCTTCTGATTTGCATCAAAAAGCAGTAGAGCTGAAACATGTTATTATTTCTCTTTGAATGAAATCACTGCCAATATCAATGGAGCAAGTGCTAATTATTCAAACAATTTCAGATGGTTCATCGCGACTTGGCCGCACGAAATATATTGCTGACGAAGCTGAAAGTTTGCAAAATCTCTGATTTCGGTTTGACACGCGATATTTACGTTGACGATGCATACCAGAAGAAAAGCAAGGATAGAGGTTAGTCGAAATGATTTATTTATATTTAACGGGGGGAAAACATATAAACTTAGGGAAACGATTTCGTTCTTCGTATGTCAAAGCTAATAATTATTTTCGAGTGTTCCAAAGAACATTGAGGGTTATAGCGAGGAAGCAAGAAAATTGGCACATATTTACGCTTTATATTTTCTCTTGAACGATTCCAGTTCCAGTGAAATGGTTAGCCCCAGAGTGCTTAGCTGATGAGCTGTATACGACCAAGTCGGACGTGTGGGCTTTTGGGATATTAGTCTGGGAGTTGACGACGTTGGGTGCATCACCATACCCCGGAATACAAACGGAGCAACTTTACTCCCTCCTCAATACGGGATATAGGATGCCACAACCTCAAAACTGTTCCAATGAGTTGTAAGAGTCTTTATGAAATAATGAGATTGCTTTTTTCCATCTTCTTTCCTCATGTCAACATCCTACGCTTTTCCTTAGGGGAAATGATTTTATATGCAAAAGCCATAAATAAATAATTGACTTCCATCACTCTTTCCTTTTCTACGAATTTCACTCATCCTCTCCCTTGATTTCAGGTACTCGTTGATGCGGAGGTGTTGGGCGTATCAACCAACTAACAGGCCAACATTCCATCAGATTGTGCTAGAGCTATCGAAAATGCTCGAGGATGGGATTGAGTATTTGAAGCTGGATTTTCCCTCCGTGTCAAATCCAGGTTATGACTATTTCTCGCAGGCGGACGGCACCGGATCCGAAGTTGTTAATCTTAGTCCTGTCACAGAGTTCACTTCTGGTAAGCTTTCATTATAGAAACAAGCTATATTCCAACCATATTTACACAATTCTCCCTTTATCCTCTGTCAACAGAAGTCAGACCGAGCCGTCGCAAGCTCTCCATGGAGAATTTACGACTGATTGATTACGAGATCTCTACAGATGGAGAATTTCTCAACAAGAGACATTCCGAGTCAAGGCATACCTATATCAATGAGCCCAAACCCGACCAAGACTGTTCAAGGATGAAGGCTATGCCATCATCCTCTGGGTACGAGAGCCCCATAAGACATCCGGCTTCGGTCGCTGTATAAAAAAATCTCGTTTTTTTAGCATTTAAGCTTGTTTTTTTTCTAAATGTTAAAACAATTTATAATTAAACTAGTCATCATAGAGGCAAAAGTATACCTAATACCCTTTTTAGTATTTAGAAAGCTTTCAATACCTGAAACAATTAATGCAAAAAGAACTGTGAATAGTCCAGAAAATTTTGTTACCTCTAGAAAATCATTTCATACCAATTTAATAGAAAGTTTAAATATTTAGAAAATGTTGAATGCAATTTTTTGTTTGAGGAAAGAGTAAACTTTACATTCCTGGAGAGAAAAAATGTGAATAATGAAGAACTGCTTAATTATGTCTGAAGATTTTTATATTTAAGTTAATGGAAGCTAATGTATAACAGTTATTGAATCATTAGAGTTGTTCAGGATGTAATTCCGAATATTTACCATGAGACTTGAAAAATTGTTACCATTTATTTATCTATTGTAAACTAGGGAGATGCAAAGTAATGCAAAAAAAGCTACAGATTCTCAGTCAAATGATGTCAGCTAATCGTAATTAAAAGGTACAATAAAGATACTTAAAGTGTTTATTAAATCTTTACATGTGGTAAAACATTTATTTCATATCCACATCCACCTATACAAGTTCTATAAAATTAATGTAATGAAGTAGTGTATTTTTTTTTGTTTTGCTGACGCTTTATTTCATAAAAATCGGAGGAGATAAGATGAAAGCAGTAAGAAAATTATCTAAGGTTTTGCACGGGGTCTTGCTCCCTCTTCTTTCTTGCCGGGACGGCGCCAGTTGTCATCGTTCCCTTGTTCTGGCTCTCCACGATTGTCCCTGCCCCTACCCTCGCGCTCTCGGAAGGAGGGTCCATCTCTGCCGCCTCTTCCACCACCATCTCTTCCACCACCATCTCTACCACCACCTCCCCTGATAAGTCAAATTAGCAATATTAGAACAACTCTGGGCAAAACAGCCAAACAAAGATAACATGGTACAATTATATGAATGACAACCTTGCTTCTCCTCTTGGCCGTTCATCAGAAGGTCTATCTCGGCCAGCTTGAGGTCCATCCCTTCTCCATGAGATGTCATCCGGGGGTTGTTGGGACTACAGAAAAATAGACGATTTAATGACAATTCAATAAAAAATTACAAGCACAAAATTGGCAGAAACTTACCCTAGGTTGGTCGCTGGTACGACCACCACGTTGAGGCCGATCGAATCCACCACGGTCCCTTTCCTTGTTCCTATCAAATCCACGGTCGCGGTCTCCACCACGTTCACGGTCACGATCCCCGCGATCACGATCTCCCCTACCCCAATCACTTCGTCTACGATCTCCATCGCGATCACCTTCACCTCTGTCCATCTTGCGCTCGAATGGACGATCATCCCTGTCATTCTTTGATCTCTCGCGCATTTGTGATCGATCAAAATCAGGCTCTCGTTCCCGATCCCTATCACCCCGATCCCGATCTCCCCGATCACCCCTGTCCCTTTCCTGACGTTCTGGTCGCTCCCTTGATGGAACATCTTGTGGTGGGAGTTCTCCAGACAAGGCAGCAGCTTTCTTTTCAAGAATGCCTTTAGGAACCCAAACGCTTGGAGGTGCTTGAGAAGCTCCAGTGGCAGACCCACGAGCAGCAGTTGGAGTGGGTTGCTTCTGCTGATCAATAATAGACTTGGGTCTCCAGACATCCCCTTGTGGAGCTTGAGGAGGTGATGCAGTGGCTTCTTTCTTCATGCGTTCCTGCCTGTCCCGCTCCTCCCTCTCTTCAATTTCTCTCTGTTTAGCAAGCTGCTTCTCAAGAGTAACACGGTTTCGCTCCTCCAACTCCTTCTCAATCTTTTCACGTTTCTGCCTTTCCTCTTCTTCCTCTGCCTTACGAATAGCATCTAGTCGAGCGCGTTCAGCGGCTGCCCTCTCCTCCTCGAATTTACGGCGACGCTCTTGCTTCCTCATATCCTTTCGCTCTGTCAGTCGAATAGCCTTGACATTCTGGAAGTCCTTGTTGAACTCATCTAGCTTTTCTAAGAACTTGTCTCTACGTGCGTCCAAGATGCTTTGCAAGAATGTGTCTTTATCCTCCCGCATCCTCTTCATACGGTCCCGGTTAGCGACCGCAACTTTGCGCTCTTCAATGAGATGTGCAATTCGCTCAGTCTCGTGAGCCTCCCATTCCAACTTCTCTTCATCCTTTTTATTCGCCATGTACTGCTCAATAACACCAATTTCCTCGACACGCTTAGCCCGCTCGACATGATCAAAGCGTTTCTCTTGCGACTTCATTCTTGCCAGATGTTCCTTAGCCTCCTTCTGAAGCTCTTCTTGTTGACGTTGAAGCACTGTCTCTAAGTCCAGCTTCGAAGTCTCCTCACCCTGAAACTTCTCAATGATTTTAAGCCCAATTGGGGTTTGTCCAATTTGCTTGATTCGATCTTGGAGTTTCCGAGCTTTCATTTCATTATGCTCGTGCTCTGCCTTCTTCCTCTCCCTCTCCTCCCGCTCAGTCTCAAGGCGCTTGGCTTCAATCATTAGTTGCTGCTTCATGATCTGTTCCACTCGCAACTTCTCTTCGTAATCCTTATCAATCTGAGTTCTCTCCAACTCTTCACGTCTTACATTGATGATCTTTTGACGTTCCATGAGGGAGCGATGATATTGAACTTCAGTTGAACGATGTTGGTTGATGATCTTGCTTCTGATCATATCCTCTTCATTCTATAAATCATGTTAATTTATTATTTTATTACATCAAGCTTTAAAGAATATAATAATCCAATTGATTACTGCTTTCACATGCATATAATAATAATCTACTTACGGCAATCTGAGGTGGATTAATCATATCCACGGCTTCCTGTAGGCAATTCATTACATTGACCAATTGTAAACGGACAGTTTCAGAAGGCATAATTTGCAAATGAGGCCCTTCTGGCAAGTCTTCTCGGGAAGCTTCCGCAAGTGATGATCCAAACTTGATGCAACTAGAGCAGTGATCAATGCTGATCTGCATATCATTGTATCTAACCGCATCAACCAAGATTTGTTCCAGCTGGGTTTGGTTTGAGAAGACGGTCATACTTAAAAGGTGATCATAATCAATCGTTTGGTAAACCTAAAAGAAATCATGAGTCATGACATTTGATATATTTAAAATATATATATAAATATAATATTTTATTGACTGTAAATTAAAAACTAAAACCAGATTCTTTCATACCTGAGAGACTTGCTTGATAAGACGGACAAGAGTGACCTCCCTCAATGCATCAGTGTATTGTTCCAAGTAATCAGTTTGAAATTCACTGGAGGCTGCGGTCTCCACCAACTTCTGCACATCATTGCAAAGGCTCAATGGACAAAATTCAGTTTCCAGAATATCATGCATATCCTGTAATGGCTTGATGGAATTTTGGAGGATTCCGTGACGACTGATATCACGAATCATGGAAGCCCTTGTTGGTGGCTGAGGCAGGAACAGAAGGGTTGCCAACTTCTGAGATTTCTCCAACATGCCTTTGTCGGTTTCAACGAAACGCTCGAACTCTGGATGAAGCACGGGGAAAGGTATGGCCAAAGTGGCGAGCACAACCTGAGAGGCATTCCTACAAAACAAAACAAGTTAGCGAGTTAGTATTTGCCTTAAGTTTAATCCAAAATGCTACTCTTCTGCCATCCAAAAATTATCTTACTTTGCCGCCCTTCCACTCCTCTCTTGCGCTTGTTCTTCAGTAATGACATTCAACAATGTCATGTCAGCCATCGAGAGATTATCCAAATCATCCACTTCTACAATAGCCGCTACTTCTTGCTCTGCACCTGCAGCTTGCTCTGTAGACTTCTTCTCAATCAATGCCTTTGCAGCTTCCGTCTTGTCTTCAGCCATCCGGATGTAGTTACGAATCACTTTCTCCAACAAACCAACATTCACAGATTGACACATCAGCCGGTACTGGTACAGACCTTCTTTGGCAGTGTGAGGCTTCTTGAGTTCCACGCATAGCTCCAAATACTTTAGCATAATCGGCTCGATCACCTACAAATCACAATAACAAATCATTTCAATTTCTAAACACCAACCCAATCCGGGCCACCTTCAACCTTTCCACTACCCCCTTTCACCTCCCAAAAACCCACCATATTTTCACACCTTATCAATATTACCCAAATTTAACTAATAATCCTTACCTTTTCACTAAATGACCTATGCTTCTTCCCCTTGATGACATCGTAAAGGGTATCCAAAGCCCTCGAGGGCTTCCCCACTTCGATAAATTCGGTCGCCTTTTTAAGGGCATTTTCGGGTCGCTGATAGTACCGCGACATTCCTAACCTTTTGTGGTTTTAAACCACACCCAAATTAATACACAATTAAAATGCACAATTAAAATAATTGACAGTAAAACACCGGCTTTCACTTCAGTAGCGGTCCAGCTGCTCACGTCATTGCTCAATTGGTTGTCAGTGAATGAAACAGTCTAAAGAGAATGGCAAGCCAAACAGGCGGGGGTTCAAGCTCTCCCACAAGAAAATGCCTAGCGGTGGGGTACAATGAGATAATGTAATGCATACTTTGGATGGTTGAAAGCGGCAATTTTAAATTCAAGTGTCAAAGACAAGTTTGATGACAGGAGTGAATGGAGTAGCTTTTTTTGGAGGAGTTTTTTTGGAGGTGTTTTTATTTTCTCTGGAGGAGGAGACTTTCCATTTATTTTATTTTTTAACTGGGGACATTGGAATTTGAAGTTTTGACAAAGTTAAATTAATGGTGGCATTAATGGAGGAAGATTCCAAGGTTGGAGTGAAGAAGGAGGGAGGGAATGTTGGAGCAAAGCCTATTTCTTGTCACTTGATAGGTATTTGATTGATTGATTAACAATTAATAGTTGATAGTTATTTTAAGGAATGATTAGTAACGATTTGTTTCCTTTCAGAAGTGGACAAATGGCGAAATATCCTTTGGAGCTGGAGCTACCCCACTTGTGATAATGAAATGAAGCTTGTCTGCCTCCGAAAGTTGAATGTAATGAGGAGGGGGGTGAAGCACGAGGAGGTCTTCAAGTATTTTAGGTTTAGGTCGAGTTGGTTTTATGTTTTTGTGTCGGGGTCGTTGTCGAATTATGAGGGGAAGGGGAATAAGTTGGAGAAGGTATTTGAAGTGATCATCTTGTGTCTTGATTTAAGAAATTAATTTTATATTATTTATATATGATGTATGACTATTATTTATAGCTGGAACAAGTTGGCGTCGTCGTTGAAGCTGGTGACTTGAATCCTGAACGCTACCAAATCATTAATGAGGTCCTGTTCCGAACTTACTTGAAGCAGGAAGATCCTACGGTTGTTTTGCAACAGTTTTTGTCATTAGTTGTTAGCGGAACGTGTGAGTTGCCAAGGAAGAAGTTGTTCCAATCATCAGATTATGATAGTAGTATGCCTTTTAATGACTTTCAGATAAGGGGTGAGTCAAGTTGTCAAGTTATTGGTTAAGAAAGAGAAGACAATTACCATGGTTTAAAAATTTGTATACTTTTTGCAGCCATTATAACGAAATTTGGACTAGAGACGATTGTATTAGTAACGGCGCTTGTGAGAAAACTTAGGATAGTGATATATCATTCTACCAAATCATTAATGAGGTCCTGTTCCGAACTTACTTGAAGCAGGAAGATCCTACGGTTGTTTTGCAACAGTTTTTGTCATTAGTTGTTAGTGGAACGTGTGAGTTGCCAAGGAAGAAGTTGTTCCAATCTTCGGATTATGATAGTAGTATGCCTTTTAATGACTTTCAGATAAGGGGTGAGTAAAGTTGTTATTTAAAAAAATAAGGGAATTGTCAAGGTTTAAAAAATGACGTTTATTTTGCAGCCATTATAACGAAATTTGGGCTAGAGACGATTGTATTAGTAACGGCGCTTGTGAGAAAACTTAGGATAGTGATATATCATCATGACATTGATACGTTGACTCAAGTAAGTTGACATTGTCTTTTACTTTGAAGATGGGATGTATAAATTATTTACAATTTTATTTCGTTTTTAGTACGCTCTAAGTGTACCAGGTTTTGGTCTTGAGGAATCAAGGTTATGGGATAACGTGTATCCTTGGGTAGGATATCATGATGACGAGCTAGTCCAGTTCACTGTAAGCTACTTTAATTTTCTATATTCAGAAAGTAACTTGATTAGCAGCTTCTAAATGCCCATTTACTTTTGCAAAACAGAGTAGTACATTCCACATATTTGGATGCCCAAATGCTGGAATTGAAAACCGACCAGATTTATATGACGTGTTCGTAAATGTGCCAGCTGGAGAAGTAAATGTTGCCTCCCATGCAAAAGGTAATAATTATGATTAAAAGTATGTACGAATATGCTACAGATATAACAGAAGAATGTTAATGATGGGCATTTTTTTTACAGAGAAAATGATGATGAGCAAGCCCCACAAAGAAATGGCACTGTTTCTTGTTCAGCTTGCAGAGAACAGCGAACTGAATGACTGTGATATGTCAAGAGAAATCAGAACAAAGATAACTGACCTTTCCATCCACACCAATGCACCAAAGGTATGCAGACGAATCAGAGAAACCTTTGTTATAGCATACATTATTTTTATGAGTTTTAAAATTAATCTTTCTTCTTTCAGAAGCAACAAATAGATGTCCAAGTCACAATTTAACAATATCCAATGAGCAATTCCACAACGATTCCGAGATTGAAAACCTGCCGCTTATAGCCATAGTTATCCCACGAGAAGATAGTCTCAGGAAAATTTACTGTACTCATTCCCATATCGCTCAAAGAACTGAACTCGAATGTCTCACTCCAAATGAAGTACAATAAAATTTGCAACTTGTGCAGATTAAGGGTGCCTTGAGTTCCAGGTGGAGGCTTCATCAACTAGTCTACCTACTGCCAACATTCCAGCTCCATTCCGTACGTTAAGTCTTGGAAATAATTTATAGTTATACATTAGATGACCTAATTAAGAAAAAGATACGAAATGTCATGTCTCAAACTAGTTTAAAGTATTCGCACCAGTGATAGTCATCAGTATTGGGCCAACTGCCTAGACAAAGATAGTAATTACTAATGAGTGAATTAACAGTAAAATCCCTGCGTCCCCATATTTTAGTGAATAAATAAGCAGATGTATTGTTTGTTTAAATACAAGTCTATATATTTTTATTTCATACAATGAAAAAATAACAAATTTGGCAACTTAACAAACTGATTATACACAGTATAAAAATCCGTCTCATTACAAAATTCTGTAATTCATATTACATTAATGTTGGAACAATTCGTTTTCACACAACCCCCTCCTCTTTCCTAGTTTTCATCCCAAACATTCGAAACTTTGTATTTTATGGTATGGAATATGGCAAAACATTGATTTAATTAGTTGCTAGCTCTACGAAATTCAAGTTTAAAAAGATTTGTTCAAAGAGTAGAAATATGGGATGTGAGATAAATTTGAATCAGACTTTAAAAGATAGGTTTTGTCCACATAGTAAAAGAGAACACTACCGATTTGAATAAATAAATTAGAGGTTTAAAAATATGGTGAAATGCGGCTCCTCAAGGACTCAATGTACATGTAGAAGGTGCCTCTAGAGTTGATAAATTCGAATATTCGACAATCTCCTAACTACTATTTACAATTGTAAAAATCTTTGCATTTTCAAATATCATCATACAATTTCTTAGTCTTACTAATATGACAGGAGTATATCGGAATATTGTCATAATTTTGGCATAAATAAATTTCTATCTCCATGCAAAGAAGTATTACTTTACGCATAGTTTTTAAGTAGTCATGCTTAGAAAGGAGATGGGATAATTTAATTTTAAAAAACACTGTTGGTCATTAAAAGTTAGGTAAACTCAGTATAACATGATGGCACCATTGGTCTTCTCTTCTTGAATGGGTTTGTGCATTTTATGCCTATCCCTTCTGGTCTGATGGGCTCCTAGGAAGACGAGGACGATGTTTAATATGTGGATTATCGCCGCGCCCACGACGAACCAGAAGGAATAGCCGAGAACTGCGAGCCCTTCGGATGTCCACGTATTCTTCCTGTCTTCAATTGGTAACACGTTATGTCTCAGCTTTAGGTGGTATTGGACTCCCCATGTTACTAAGGAGCCGAGGTTGCAGGCCACTAGAATTAAAAGTTTTACATTATCTAACTGCTTATTTAATTGTATAATTTTTTTTATATAAATATCAGCCTTACGTGCACAACTATTCCACAGATAAAGTCCTGGAATACCCGTAATCGCTTCTACTGGCGTTGTCGCTGTATTCACGAGTGCAAAAACGGCCGAGAAAACAGCAAACAAAATGGCAAGGCAGACACAACCAATTGTTGCTACCCATAAGCCATAGCTCATAAAGTTCCTGTCATTGTTTAGCGTCTCGATTACTGCAATAATTAAAAGTGAAACGGTTTAAAGTATAATTCTCTCACATTAAAGATTCACACATAATTATCCTTTTCACACAACTTGACTACTCTTTAAGTGTGTAATTCAATTAAACCAAGCGCGTAATTAAACTCCAGTTAGACTAACTGTCTCAAGAAGCTCTTAGCTTGTTATTGTCGCGTTGCATTTTTCTCAAATCCAACACGTGCATGGCAAACAAAGAGAGTTCATGCAATTTTCTCCTGGCTTTTTTGCTCTGCTTAAAAGCTTAACGATAACCGAATTTGCTTGTAATATTGATATCATTAAATAAATCACCAAGTCAAATCATTATCAATCATATTTTTCACTTTTTACTTTGTCCTATCATTTCAAATTCCTCTTCTACAAAATTCTGGATTTCATTTTTTCCACTTTCGTTTTTTCATAATTGCATGACTTTTTTTAAAAAGAATCTCTAAAATTATACGACTTAATTTCTACATTTCTTTAAGCTATGGACCAAACTCATTATTTCATGCTCGTTTAAAAAAAAACTCTCATTCATTGTCTCATTTTCTTCAAGAAAAGAATAAAATGTCACGCTCCAGTGAACCCTTCGCGTGAACTCTTTTGACAAACGCAATGCTCAGTTGGTCTCGAGCAAATGTTTACTTAATTGTCAAAGGGCTTTTTCATGTTTCTCCCTTAACAACTAAAATTACATAAAAATTTATGAAAGGGTTCGACTTTTGGTTTCATTTATGCACCCTTTTTGCATATGCACTTGAACGTGGTAGTAATGAATTAGGCTTGACATATAAATTACTATATGCACTTTGCAAAAAAAATACTCTTGAATTACATAAACTTTAATTATAATCTAAATAACCATGCGTGTAATGTCCACCTACGCATAACATGCAATTTCCTTTCGTCACATGCACTTGCTCTTGAAACGCGAATGTTGAATGTAAAATTATAAATTCATAATTCCAAATTCAATTTAAAAGATTATTAGTTTCATGCTAATATTCAGCTAGGGTCATGGGGATTAAATTATAATGAGTTAATTAAACAATGTCCTTCACCCGTGCCATGTAACCAAAGGTTATTCGGAAGGACCGTTTTCGTGAGAAAGAAGTTAATCAATTTTCTTGAAAATTTATAAATCTTGAAATTGGCTATGATTTTCTCTCCCTTCCTTACCATTAATGTCGGACGATCTCCATCCATATCCAACATTTAGGTGTTTCCTCCCATAAAAAAGGCCAAGATGTATCCTCCCATCGGAAGTGTTGGGAACACTCGCACTCGTTTTCCTATTCGCCCTCGCCACAATCCAATGTTGAGTGCTTAAAGCAGCCAACAATAAGGCCAGGGCAGCACAACACGTTATAAAACTAACGAAGGTCATACCCCGACGGAATGCCACACTACTCATTTTCCAAATTTATTTGAAATTTTCGAAATTAAAAACGAATCTTTTTACAGTAATCCTAAGCTATGCTGGATCTTCCACTTCCTTCATATTAAAATTATAAAGATTTCACTTTATAAAACTTAACAAATCCACTCAAACTTTTAGACTAATCGCTTTAGATATTTTTCCTCTCTCTAGAAAAAACGTAAACTAATTCACTCTCCCTCACGCAGAAAAAATTAATAAAAGGATTAAGAAGAAAGCTACTTTTCACGTTGACATTGAAGGTGGAAAGGTGAGAGTTGATCTCAAGTCCATATCATCACTACAATTACGATAATGTTCAAAAAACCTATTATTTAGGACAATTTTTTACTCTCTTATAGCTTCCAGCTCTCTATCTCGCAAATCTTTAAGAAAAACCTGTATTCTCAACCTTTTTACTTAAAAGAGAGATGTTCATAGTCGTCGTGATAATTTAGAACATGATTGTGACTAGTCGAATTCGAATATATATTTTTTTGGCAATCTTTTCACTACTATGATTACACTGATTAACATGTCCTCTCATAATATCTACACAAATTTTTCTATCCTATACCATTGTTATCGTAGTAACAATGTACGATTATATGAGCACAGGCTCTCTCGAAAGAGAAAAATCAAAGCCTCAATCCTTTAAAAAAAATCATGAGAGAGGCTTAGAGAAAAAAGCCATGTAAGTGTGATTGGTCACTAAAAAACTGAGAGATTCCTGTTTTCTTTTTTCTATTAAATAGCTTTTGAAGAAGAAGTAGAAAGCCCGACTCCTCCACAAGAGAATACGCAGGTATGAAAGTAAAAAGGAGATCTTTTACTATTACCAGGTATTTCGAATTTGAAAGGGATGAAGCCCACATCCGCTACGAAGTCAATGCCGTAGTAAACTATTCGTCATTTTTTCCAACCCTATCATTCTAGTGGTTTAGATTGGATGAGAGAAGGTATATTAATGTTCTCATCGTATACCTGTCCAACAATCGTGTTCAACAATGTCCTAGATGGGGATTATTATTATTATTGTTACCTGTGTATATGTATTTACCTTCTAAATTAGATGGCAAGAAGTGTAGTGCAATGACGTTCAGAGTCGCTATGAACCCTGTTTTTTCATTAGCATAAATATATACCTGTTAGTAATAGAATGGATTTGGGTTATATGATTGATTTCAATATTTGTTCACAAAAGCCAACTTATATCTTTTATGTGTATGCAAAATGCAAGATGGATGTAAATATTTCGTTGTATGATATTTCTTGAACTTGATTATTTGCGACTGTGTGATTAGCTATGAAACGCTACAGCTCACGATTTTCTTGTCAAGCATATTTGTAATAATTAGATTGCTTTGAATTTTGTCATTAGTCCAGCAAAAGGTTATCTTATCGTCACGATTAACATTTTGAAACAAATGAATAAAATATGTCACTGAATGTTTTTCAGAGAAATATTCATGCAATGCTGATTGATTGCAAATGCAAATGTAAGGATAAGCAGAGCCTAAGCCGATCAGATTTCTTGTAATTATGTAAACTATTTTTAAAATCATGTATCCTTTGTTTCTAACCTTTACATTCTCTCACACCAAATCTCACACATTCATTCACATGAGAATTTCATTCAAGGATTCTCAACTTCATTAGCTTCCTTCTTAATGAGGAAAGCATGTCGCATTTATCTTATTTAAAACAATGCAATCATTTTTACTTAAAACATTATAGAGCAATTAATTAATGATCTCGCTACAGTTGAAGAAGAATCATTAATTAGTCATTTAATCATAATTTGTATCACTTTCCCCGATAAAATTATAACGATGAAGAGTCTGAATGAATGCGGAACAATGCAAATCAACCACATATTCATTACATGAACCATATGGGGTAATGGTAGAATGGCGCGAAGGTACAACTCGAATTGCACATTTGAACTAAAAGCATAGGCAGGATGAGAGCTTTTGTGTTATCAGCTCGGTGTGGATTTTCTTCGGAGGAAGTAAATCAAGTCGATTTTTTGGGTGATTTAATTTTTCTGCGATTGATAATTAAAAAGTTGAGGTGGAACGAAGTCCGTTGTTGAATTTAAGTGGTGAATTGGGTTTAAATCCATCCTTGAAGTAAGTAT
>JAHZMU010001964.1:0-13366 GCA_027743725.1 Rambutsinella grinnellia | reverse complement strand
AATTGTCCCAACTGAGGAGCGACGTCGCTCGAAACTCAGATTGGTGAGGAGTGTACGTCTGCTAGATATCCCTCTGCAAAAACAATGTCACAAAAAATATCGAGCAAACTGAAATTGAAAGAAGCGAGGCTATGAAAAATCAGAAAATTATTAAATTAAAGTATATTTGTTTAGTGCAGACTATTTATAATTTGCCACTCTACTTGTATATTAGATAATTAATTTAATAAAACTAATTAAAGTACTAATGCTAATTAAGAAAGAGTAGTTACAGAGCTACGGCTACGACCTCTAATCTAAAAATCTACTAACCATCACCCCTACAACTTAAGCTACTCAAAACCAATTGGTAATAGCTACACTACCTAAAACTATTATATGATTACAAGTAGCCAAAATTTCTATTGAAGCCGTGCCTTGCATTCCTTTAGATTAAATGGCTTGTCAAAAAATGTGAAATGTGACATGTTTTTACATTATGGACCCTTCCAAATAATCATGATTAATTCCTCTGTCTCTAGCTGTACACTTTTCCTACTTTGAAATAATTTTCCAGAAATTGTGAGAAATGAGCATTTTTTTTAATATGATTTTTACCTTTGGAGTTCTTTCCTTCTTGGCTTCCAGAGATGGAAAATGCCATAAATGAGTGGGTTGAAGAGACTGTTGGACATTCCAAAGAAGAATATGCCAGACTGCATATCATCACTCAGGAGTTGCTGTAGATTTATAAGATTAAGCACAAAGTTAGAGAGATTGTTAGTCCATGAGTTACAGTTTAAAACAAGCGCAATATGTTGCGCATCAAATTAGTTCCAAGGTCAGACCCTTATAAACCTTTTCGTTCCCTGAATCGCACAATCGAATAACAAAATTCCAAACTTTTAATGGGCCTGCCTATAAAAATTTCCCCTAAATGTTCTCACCCAAAAAACTTTTACTTTGATCAAGAAGAGGATTAAAAGTAGTAAATTCTGAATCAAACAATGCAACGCCTGCTTCCCTTGAAATTTATTATTATTCCCCTGCGTGTTGAAAGTTTTGATTGTGAAATAGAATTACAAAAAGTTGTGTAAATAGGAGAGTGAAAGGCGAAACGTGCTCCTTACGTGTCTATTAGGGATGAAGAAGAGGACAGTAATCATCATGACGTAGTAGGGTGTCCAACAAATGATAAAGGTTGTTACGATTGCCACCGAAATCCTCAGACTTTTCATCTTCGCCCTGCGAATCAGCTTCCGACGATTTGGATCGATCAGGGTTCGAAACGAGCCTGAATGGTCTAGAATTTCTTCATTACCTGCGAAAACAAAGGGAAGAAGAGAAATTAGATTATCCCTCAACCTTCGCCCTCGCCGACACTACATATTTCATACGCTCAGATAGATTCTGCAAATAACGCTCGCAAATATTAGCTACGAATGATGGAGTGAAAAGTGTCCTCTCGTTAGTCTTTCGCTTTCACTCCACTCCTTCCATTAACCCGCTTCACTAAACATTCAGTTAATATGCGTTAAGCCCAATACTTTTCATCAGCTTTCGACTTTCACCCAACTAGTTTATTGAGAGAGGCTGAGGTGGAGAGCACCCTTCATTTGCAACACTCGAATGGTCTGTTTGGAATTGGTGATGCATGAGATAGTTGCCCTGCCCTCGGATTACTCAACCTGCTTTCCACACTTTCCACCCTTTCATTATTTCATTTTGCCAAATCTATCGTCTATCACTCTAATTACGTAAAACCTACAGGTCACTAGAGAGTAAGCCCTTAACCAGCATTGTGGACAGAGGAAAGAGAAAATTGAATTGTTTTTGCGAAGGAAAAGTGGGAATGAGAATGGGCAAGGACAATGCAATTATCTCGAGCCATTCTCTGAAACTCGAGACGAACTATTCTTGAGGTTTCGGGAGAATAATGAGATTTCTGATTTCTTGAAATTTACACAATGCACGAAAGTGGAAAGAGACAAAGAGCCTCTACTTTTGTTTCTCTTTCTCCATTCGCAAACATTTTGTTTTAGTTTTAGACAGCCATTCTATTCTACCCTGCTTGCCATCATCGGTTTAACGAATTAAATTTCAATCAAAATTATTTGCAAAATGATGAGGGAAAAGGAATGCCAAACACATTATTTTTCTACCAACTTTTTGACTTGCGAAATCAAAGCAATTAAATGATGAAAAGGGAAAATGAAACCTTTTTGTTTCGAATATGTCTCCCACAAACGATGTTCTTTAAACTTGTTATCTATTTCTGGCGCAACTGGAAATAGCAAAAAGATACGTGGATGCTACAAAATGCAAACCTATTCCATTTAACATTGTTCAAGGACACATTCCAAATGGCTTTAAAATAGAAGCCTTAAAAATCCCTTTGTCTCTGAAAATGTACGTCATTCTCTTAGACTTATTAGTTGTTAATTGGACTATATGAAGAATGAGCACCCTTCACACATTTCATTTTGCTAATTAAAAGTGGGAAGATTATAAAAGTTAATTAAACGCTGCAATCAAGCTGCATCTGTTATGTTTAATTAAAAGTGTGAGTGTTTGAAAGTAAACGTACGTTGTAGACATCCACGTGGAAAACGACAATCTGCAAAGACAAATAAAGTAGTAGTTATTATTTTTTATTCAGCCGTCAATCATAAAATGTTACGCCCGCCAACATCTTTGCATAAAAATAAATCATAAACGAAACGAAGAGTTGTCCTCAAATGCTAAACGCTTTTTTTTTATAAAAGCTACAAATTTATCAGCAGCAGCCACCAAAGCATTTTTAAAGTGGAAAGAAGAGCGCATGTGACATTTGCACTTAGAACTATTGACATGAAAATGAAATACTTTTTATTCATTGCTTTATGAACCCAAAACAACTTTCATAAAGTGAGTCTTTCAACTATCATTATACTCAACATTCAGCTTTGAAGAGTTGAAGAGGTTAAAAATAACTGCACTTATGTTTACCGAGTTAGTTGCGCAAGAGAGAGAAGGTTGTTCACTCTGCTGAATTGGTGCATATGGCGGATGACGCTTAAGACTTAGCATGATTACCATTTGAGCTTTCAGAGGAGCACAATAAATCTGCCTACTTTTAATGCATCCACTATTTGGAATGTGTGTAGGCAGATTTTATGAAGAGAGTTGAGCCATGTTGTTCCTACGTGACCCTACATTCTACACTCCTCATTGTCAACAGCTCGTGTTAGCGTTACTGCTCCAATAAAAAGTCCATCAACAGCCGTCATCATAAGGAATCCAGCTTGTTCCAGAGTCTTTGTTGTTGAGAGAAAAGTTTTCATGTTCATGATGAGGCTTAAAGAGAAAGTATTAAATTGGAGAGTGAAAAAACGAGTTTCCCTCAGACCTTTCGACTTCTCATGCATATTTTAGCAACTCGAAATTTTTGCTTCGACTGCTTTTATTAATACACATTTCATCTCGCTTCCTAGCACCGCTCCACACAAAGACTCTGATACTTTTGTCATTTTCCTTTTACATTCGTCTACCTGACTTGAAACTTGATGCGGAAGGAATGAAGGCGACACTCTAAAAAGCAATTGTCAATCGCCCTATCATCTTAATAACATCATTTTCATTTCACTCTCTTCGGATTACATGTCAAAGGCTTCCTTTAAATTACTTTCTCACAAAGAGTAGAAAATGGAGAAGTAAAATATGAAGGTAGCTTATAAGCACGAGTTAATCCAATTGCTAAAGCTAATTATTATAGACGTAGACATTTTTTCCTAAAATAGTGCAATTTCTTTGAAGGAAAACATCGATGCAGACACAGATCCTTCTATCATCAACTTATGGAGAATTGATTTATTCTTCAAGTTTGTTGTGGGAGTATTTATTCATAAATACCTTGAACGTGTTTGTTGGAGAAAAGAAAGAAAGTTTTTAAACATTTTATACGCCTGTCTCGGCTGTCCAAACAAAGTTTTACCAATTTTACATTTCAAACGTGACTTTTTCAGATTTCACAGACAATTGAATTTGGCGTGGACATGCGGTTTTAAAAAACTGAACATGGGTTGGGAAAACTACTTTTAATCCCGTTGACAAAGTATTCTAGCAAGCAAAGTATTAAAATATGTAACAAGCTTTATTTGGACAGGCAAAATGATCATTTTAAAATTAAAAATGTGCACTTTTCTCCCAAATGATGGGCTATCAGTGTCACGTTTTATCAGAACGTGATAAATTCACTCCACCTCTGCCTTAATGAAATGAATTGTTCACACCGGAAGTCATACAGTAATCAAGGTTTGATTAAAAAGCTCACCGTAAGCAAAAAACAAGTTACCTATCCTAAACCATTTAACCAATTCCACCCAGTTAATGATTGCTTTTTCTCATAATCCCTGCTCAATTGCCACTTGCCTTTTGCTTTTTAGAGGAAAAAAGAATAAGCAACTTTGCTCTCAGCCTAAATTAAAAGCTGACTCGTCACACATATCATCAAATCACGCAATTCATACCTTATTCAAGAGCTTCTTCTACCTCTCTTCCATCTCTTTCATCCCCAATTATGTGTAAATAAAAGTACAGTCCGTACAAACCAGAGAAAACTTTTCGTCTATTCCGATTACAAAACGTGATCATTTCGAACATCACTTTCCATTTCACCTAATTTTAAAATTAGACTTTCTCTAACCGCCAAGGCATCAATCGTAGGGGATCAAGCAGAAAAGTTTTAAAGGGCAAATTTGTGCAGAAGCCTCGCACTCTGTCTCCCTCCCACCTTTTTCCTTCGCAGATACAGCGACGGTGACACTGAAAAATATCGCCTCCTTATTCCAAATACCCATATACTCATGGAATGCGAGGCAAATTGCGAATTGCGGTGAGTATTGGAGGAGAAAAAGACGTAAACCGTATTATTAACCAATTCCTCACAAAGACAGTGAATGATGAGGGAAAGAAGAAGTGGTTTAAGAATTCTAGCAATTTCCCTATCAACATTCCAAAACTATTTCTCTCCCATGACTCCCATCATCATCCTCCCTCACCCCTCTCATTCCGCAGACAAAAATATGCACAACCTTCAAACTCTTGAAACTTGTCTCTGCTAAATAACCACATCCACTTTTAATATTCGCAAACAAATTATTTCTACATGACATTTTTTGCTGAGTTTCCATTAAAAAGTTTACTAAAAATCTTCTCAAACAGAATGGGAGTTTGAGACGTAAAAAAAGAGCTGAAAAGAACGACGTTGTCTAACCTAAATCGGATTTTCAACGATCCCTTTCATCACTATTACCCAACCACTAATACCCTTTCCATTCGATACTTTTTCAGTCTTGCCCGCATACTTCGCTGTTAGCAAAGATCTATCTTTCTCTAGCCAAAATTTTGTAATCCCTTTTGTTCCACCTGATATTATACATACATGGGTAGAAAAGGCACAGAAAATTTTAAATCAGTTCAAGAATAGGCTGGAGGAAGGAGAGCAATTGAGTTGAGATTTGCGAGAATCGATTTTCAAACGAAAATGGTATTTGTTATGGAGTAATTCTGCTAGGATTCTACTTGAGCATTTATTGTTATGAGCTGTGAGAGTACTTGAAAGAAAGAGTAAGCATTTCCACGTGTCTCAAAAGCCATCAAAGCAAGAAGGCTCAGGTCTTCAAAGTTAGAAACGGTAGCATTATAAATGTAGACGGGAGAATTAGTTGGCTTTTGAGCAAGATTTTTTACTTAAATTGATACTTTGTTAGTTGTTTAATGCTTGCCCTAAAAATTCATAAATATGTTAAGCGTAAATTTCGCCCTCCAAAACTTTGCCCATTTAGAAAAAGGGCAACTTTCAAGGCTAAATGCTTACAAAACCATTTTATCGTGTTTTTGGAGCGCAATAAACGATAAATCAACAGCTAGATATTGCTAGTTTAAATTTTTTATGACGATTATGATGTAATGATAAGATGAAGGTTTCAAATGTCTTGTCATATATCAGCAGCATGTCGTACATTGTACGATTCGTACGTGAACTCGTCTATTCTGCGGAAAAGAAGAAAAATAAATTTAGGTAAACTTTCTCCAGCCATCACGCAAGAAAGAATTGAATTGGACAAACATAGAAGGAGATAAAAGAAAAGTCGTAAATTTGTAGAGAACAAACATGTCAGCTTACAATCTTCTGTCTCAGGATGTGGTCGTGGCCAACGTGCTTGTGTCATTGAATCGAAAATTAAATAACGTACTTTCATTCCATCTCAGAATAAACCATTCCTTAACATTAATAGTGACTTTCACCAGAGATGTATGTAATTTAATTTAGGTCCTTCACTGTACTTCTCTTGCTGTACATTGACCTTCCTATGGCATCAGAGTACAAAGAGTAAAAGCTGTCGAAAAATGTCACTAGCCTTGATTTAGTCATAATAACAAGATCATTCTCGAGTAAACAAGTCAAAAATGCTCGAAATAAGTGGCCGGAAGCTGTGAGCTTTAAACGGACTTTTGAAATTTCATCAAAGCATTGTGATTATGTTCGCTGTCAATCATTTAGCAGAGAATTGAGTGTCCTTGTGCCATGTTCAAAGATAGCACTTCGAAGAAGTCGACGTGCCTGCCAACAACATTCGCATTCAAAAACGTCGCTGATAAAGCGAATCAAAATAATAAATGTACCCAGAAGTATAGAGCTTGTGACGCCCTCGCGAATATTTTCGGAGTGATAAGACGTGATTAAGTGTCATTCCAATCATTTCCCTCAAAATGATTTTTGACATTGAAGAGAATTGTCTGCAGGAGAAAAAATGGAGAAACTGACCAGCCATTATCCATCCCATTTTTAGATTATTGTCATTTAACTGGCTGGAGACGACAGTTTTCGCCATTACCACAATCATATTTCGTGCATCGTTACCTCACCCGATCCCTTCCCATTCCCATCACTTTCAATGAGAAATATCGCATTCGCTGGATGAAATGGCAGTAATGGAATCCAATGGAATAGCCACCTTATCTTTACGATGACGCTGATGACGGGATGGTCACGCCAGCCTTCTTCTTGCACAACCCTTATTAACGATTGCAATTTCACCAGCCCTCCTATGTTACCTGATAGTTCAAGAATTATATAAAATTATACCCTTTTTATCCGAATAGATTGGCAGTGATCGAAGTTTTTGGCTTTTATACTTCCGCATCATAAGGTGAATAGCCTTGAACAGACCTCTACACTTTCTCAAAGTAATTTTGGAATGACTTGCGCCTCTTCCTGTAGTCACCTTGTCGTTTGCAGTGTGAAAAGTAGAGAAGCTTCTTGACTAAAGCCCGCCCCAAGAGGTCTTATTACTTTAAGCTTCTCCGTCTTTTCTGCCAAAGTGGAGATAGTCTTGTTATCTTTAGGATTAAAAGTAGCGTAAGGTTTGTAATGTTTAACTCTCTTTAAGCCGCTTTCACAACAGTTTAAGCTGTGAAAAAGTTGGTTTTTAATCTGAAGAGAGACTCTTCCATACGCATGGAAAACGTGAAAAATGTAAAATGCTTCCTAAAGATAACATGGTTTTTGGAGATAAAGAAATTCGCATTCCTTCCTAAATTAGTTTGAATCGTAAGCGTCTATTTTTACTTGGACTCCCTGTGGAGTGCGTAGCTTGTTGACATTTGACATCATCACACTCCAACTACGTCAATCAAAATATAAAAACTTTTATTAGCAATTTCACCTATCCATTAAATTCAAGTTGAGAATGTTTAGCCCGCCGCATGTGTCATTGTTCCCAGAGTTTGTAAAAGACTGGAAAAGAACTGCGATGATTGAGTTGACATAAACTCTTGCTCAACACACTGATAATGGATAGATGAGAAAGGCGGCAGATGGTCTCAGTCTCGCATCCGAAACCAGAGAAATTTGTCAAATCAAATTATGCTCTGCGTGAAGGCCGACTCTGCTCCATTTTCTTGGAATGCATATCACATTAAAGATAGTTCAGAATAAGAGATTTGCATGAACTGATAATTACTTGAGTAGAAAAGTTAAAGCTAATACTTAACTGTGCTCAAAGACTTTGTAAAAAGTTGCATTCAAGATATAATCTGAATATAATTGAACGGCTAAGTTTGTTGCAATTTATACCGCCGACTATGATATTAAAATATAGCCTGTGCAAAAATTGAATAGTCTCATTTTTTCCCGAACAAATTTTAGTGCGCAGTGATTCCGTCTCGCTTCAAGTGATCCAGAGATTGATGTGTTTGCCGATAGCTGTGGCAGAGGTAGACATTGTAAATGGTATGATTTAGGTGCTTCCTAACCTGCCACAATTGAATGAGACGATCAGCGATCACACCTCTCTCATTCTGGCTTGAAGCAAGAGGCGAACATCAATCCATTACCTCATCAAGAGTTTATAGCATAGTCGTGTCCGCCTTCCGGACAAAGCGCAGAGAACAAAATTAGAGAAACTTGAATCTCTGTGAAAACTATTCGTATTGAGAGGATTATTGAGATCTTACAATTAAGCACATTTCCATTTATCCCTCGAACAAGGTACATTTCTACTTTACATTCCACATTTTCCCAATGTAAATACAATCAGCTCTAGCAAAGTTTTGCAAGAAGATTATTTTCGCAACATGAATTGGAGTAAACAACATTTTCCAGGTGTAAAACTTGTAAACCTGTTTCATCCACTTTCGCAATAATCACTTTTATGACATATAAAATCAGTGGAGCGTGCAATACTCCTTCGCTTTAATATTCCATACGATGCTCAAAGCTTAAAAAATATAAAAATAAGCTCAACATTTCACACATTCACTTTGCCATTTCTCTTGCAATCATGAAATGAATTATTTCCAAGCGTGATTTTATTCTAAAAGCTAATTACTAAAAGAAGAGCGTTTCTCGTATTTTAGGAATATCTAGTGCCATTTTATCGTTTTTATTAAACATGTCCATTTTAAGAGATGGAAGGTCTGATGGGAAAGTAATGAGGTGACGTCACCATCAAACTGAATAATTAAAACAAACTTAAAAATAGACTCTGTTTGTTAGAATGAGTGTTTTGTGTAAAAATGCTATAATTAGCACATACCGCCTCTACTTATATTCAGTTTAGCAAGCATAAAATTTATTTTACAGGCATAAATGCGGATAGCAAGTGATGGCTATCATATATCATGGATTAATATACTTAATAAAAATCATTAGCTCGTAACGACTTACCTGTGGTAAGCTGAGAACTGCGCTGATTCCCCAGCATGCGGCCACCAGTCGGTTGCAAAGTCCTTTTCTCATTGACTTCAACGGATACTTTACCGCTGCAAAAATATAAACAATTTCAATTACTAAAGTTGCGTTTAAGGGCTTTTTGACGCGCAATGATACTCTTTAATCTGGAATAGCGGTGTGTGTCTGACAGCGATAAATCATGGAATATAAAGGGTCCCACATGTCCTCAGCGAAAACAATCGCAATGCAGACCTCTAATTCTTCTAGCCTGTCTTCTCTCCCCCTTAATTTAAAATATCGTAAATCACATTCTGCCATCTGCCTTGTCTTTTCTCTCACTACAATTCAATTGCAAAAACACGGATACATTACTAGATGAGATAAGCTAAACAATTCATGTCATCGTTAGAATGAGTTGTAAAAGCAGAGAATAAAAGAGAAGCTGGTACAACCACAATTCCAAATTCCAGTGCTAATAATGGCAATCTTTTTATTGGACTTGACGAGGCGTATGAAATGAAAGTAGTGAATAGTGAAATGAAAAGTTTGACCAACCACAGCTCCACAGGCGAGAGCTGAAAAGCTAGAAAAGCGAAACAAGTTGCGTCAAACTTTTCCCCTATTATTTATCAGGCCAATTTCTATTCGGGAGTGCTATTAGTGTGCAAATTGTGGCGGAGTGAGATGAGATGAAGTGTTACTCGCGTTAACTAAAATTGGTCATGTATCCTTTTATCTCTGCTTTCTCTCACATGATGTGTTTGGCGGCCACAATCCATCTGATAAATTGCATTAAATATACAATAATAAATCTCATTTTCCTTTTTCCAACCCAATTCACAAACGAATTCCATTCCTCCTATAAACAAGCATTTTAATGCGAAACTCTCATCTTCCCAACTTGAAAAATATTTCCCATGCCTAAGCCAAGTATGAAGTGGGAATCGTGTGGTCGCAGCCACTATCTATTCTTTTGATTTTTAGAATGAACGAGAAAAGTTTTATGCGTTCACTTCACTCCAAATATTCTTCCACTCGCTAACTACAAACGAGCAAAACTTAACTAGAAACTCTGCTTCAACTCTATCCATTTATCTGAAATTGTGGAGAAGCTACGGACTTTGCATAAAACTACTGAACAATATGTAACAACAGAGTGAATAAAATTATTTTAAAATAAAAACTTTGTAAAAATATTGAGCTCAACTCTTTATTCTAGCTCTTGGCTAGGGAGCGACCAACCCAAAGCATTAGCTATTTTCTCATTTTTTTGTAGCAATTCCCAACACTGTTTTCCACAAAGTATAAAAATGCGAGCGCTACCTTTATTGACCGTCTCATATTTTAGTTTAGAGGCAAGTTGAAGAAATCCGGGTGGAATATCTGTCACGTCTGGATCCTCGCTTGCCCACATTTTATACATTTTTTGGAGGAAAGTGACGTGTGGGAGTGGAGTGGATGAAGATGCTCTTAGCAATCCCCAAATATTACTCTTCTGCTCCGATTATAATGATGATTACGGTATTCCTCTGGCCTTTTTATTTTACTCTCTTATATAAAAATTAAATGGAGAATATGAAATGTGTGGATTCCCAGCCTCGCTTACGGCCAAAGAGACGAAAGTTGCACACATCCACTTAACCACTCCGACTCATATCTCAACCGCCTTTCCTAATTACATGGCTTGTCAATTCCTATGCAAATTCTTCTCTGCTTATTCACTTCTATGTCAAAATCACGGACGAAGAGATTGAGCAGGTGACAGGTAACCCCATTATTTATCTCTTTTCCAGGTAAATTTTTTATGAAATATTCACATCTAACCAACGAGTCCACACCTGGCTCGCAATCATACATCACCTAATCACATGGCTAGTTCACTGGGCTAATAAATATTTTAGATTGGATGTGTCTGACTTACCAATGAAGCGGTCTACCCCGATCAAGACCATAATAAATGTGGACAGGTAGAGTCCAAACATTTGCGAGAATTTGAACACTTTACAGCCCCAATTGCCCGCTTTCCACTCCACTGTTAGGAACCTGCGAAAACAAGAAAAGAGATTTTAATTAAAAGGCATAAGGCTTTCATTCTTGTCGTGAATTTTATTATGGCAAATTGTTCAAGTATGAAATTATATGGGGGGCGGAGAATAATGGGAGACTTGTGGGCTTGCCCTAGTCCCAAGTTCATCTCAAGCAAGCCATTAGTTGCGTGTGTCAATGTCAGAGAAAACAATTACCAGAGTTTTATTGGCGGATGGTGAAACATGGGATATTTGTTAAACAGCTTGTTACACAGCTCTTTAGGCTTGCTAACAAAAAGAGAGAAAGAGACAACTCAACTCTGCAATTTCTCATGTCAAACGCTTCCACCACGCTCCCTCCTTATTTCTCCAAGCACTTGACATTGTCCTCGCTCATCACATCAAATTACCGCAGTCATTAAACTAGAGCTTCCTCCAAAATAACAATTGAGCATCTCTAGCTTGAAATTTTATAACAAAGCTGAGAAACAAGAGGAGACAAAAAAATTGACAAAAAAATTAAAGTTAAATCCGACTTAATGCAGAAATGGGAAATTGGACTTTGCACGACAATAAAGCAATGAAAAAGTCATTTCATATCACATCCTTCAATAAAACGATTTCACTTGTTGGAGAACACTCGCCATTCTTTTTTATAATTCTAGTCCCATTTATTTTGCACAATACAGAGAGCGGACAGCACAATAATGAAGGAGAAGCGCGTGCTGCTCAGGCAGACAGAGAAGCACCCGCCATTAAAAGTTATTTGCAACCCATCCGCTACACCACACATTTCATTCCCCTTTCTCCAACCTAGCAGCTTTCACTTGACGACATGACAGTGAAAGTTTCCCACGTCACTCTCTCCATAGAATAGGAAAAGATAATAATGTTTGGCTGTGGTAGACGCTGAACATTTAGATAATATTACTGTTGAGTAGAATGAGTACATTTTCCCCGGCATCTGCCACTTGCTCATTCTCTTTGCTCGATAAAGTGCTTTGGCTTATTGGTTAAGCCACGGAAAGAGTTCCCCAGAAAGGTAAGAAAGGTATGGAAAATTAAGAAGGTGGTTAAAATAGTTGGAAAAACAAGTTGGCATTTCCCTCAGCAAAAGCTTCAAATTTTTATTCCACTCGGCGACACTCCACCTGTCATATTGCTTTAATAATTTATTTGGCACGGATTGCTCAAGCTATTCTTTACACTCATCTGATGCTGGAATATTAGGTTGGCGAAGAATAGCAGACCAGACAAGTCCTACAAAATGCATCTCAGACATTTTAATATCTTAGCAAGAGATAGAAAACCAGTTCAGTGCCTAAACACCGCAACGGGTGGATATAATCACAAAATCAGAGACAATCCCGACTAAATGGTAGTCCCATAAAACCCCAACTTTAAAATTATTGCACAAAAGATTTCCCAAAATCATTCCAACGAGGAAGCTATTGTCCAGTCCAACATAAAGTCGACTAGCCGTTGGTCAAACACTGCAGCATAATGATACTATCTCGTATAACCCCACGAGTATAAGAAGATGCTGAAGTGTATCCAATTGCACCGAAACGGTTACTTCAACATTACTTAAATGTGCACGATCAAGCAGAGTAATAACCGCTATCACAACTTGGACAATAGTTGGGAAATATTGGCAAACCTAACCATATCCTCCCATTTGTTTCACATGTGTGAGCAACGTATGCAGCTTAAAAGAAAGGAGAAAGAATGTCGCTAAAGTCGCATTCCCTTCAAATTCAGTCATGTGTGCCTGCATTCCACTTTCTCTTTGTACCATTTTCTAGTGCAGCAATGTCTCAAGGTTGTTGCTTCCGTTTGAGTGGTGAGCAATAAATTGAGAAAGTGACATAATATCCTCCTCACTTCTTTCCCCAATCCACCTTATTTACTCGGATGACTTGCATGCTCAATAATGCAAATAATACAAAAGATTACTCCAAAAGAGCGAAACAATTTTCAGAAAACGAAAGAGAAATAGGACGTGTATTAAACTCTACTTTCTCCAATCTAAATTCACTCAAGTATACGAGACACTTCACATTAAAATTATTTGTGTTCAATTTCCCCCAAGCCATGAGCATTCTTAAATGGAATACGCAAACTGAGATTTCTAGCTTGTTCC
>JAHZMU010001963.1:0-16221 GCA_027743725.1 Rambutsinella grinnellia | reverse complement strand
TTATTTCGCTGCTAGATCCCTCGGCTATCCCATTTCAGACACCAATGGTCCCCAAATGCCAACCTTTGCACCAACAGAATTCACTAAAAGGAATGGCCGCCGAGTCAGCTCCTACACAGGCTATGTTAAACCTTATCTGCGAAGTAGGAAAAATCTGAAAGTGGCCACGTACTCTACTGTAAAACGCATTATTTTTGAAGGAGACAAAGCAATGGGGGTTGTTTTCCAGGATAAATCAGGCAATGAATATTTTATTCGATCTAACAGGGAAATAATTTTAAGTGCGGGAGCTCTGGAGACACCCGCCCTTTTAATGAAGAGTGGAATTGGTCCAAAGAATATTCTAAGGCAAAACAGAATTGAATTAGTAAAGGAACTTCCGGTCGGGAAATCTTTCCAAGATCATGTTGGAATTCGTCTAGAATTTGTTATAAATGATAAGTCACCCAAGCAAGTTTTTATCGCTGAACGAGAGCTAACTCCGGAAACATTCGCTTTATTCAATAAAACTGGAGAAGGTCCTTATTCAAGTTATGATGGGCTTCATACCCAAGCTCTGCTTGCAAGTCCACAAGCTATTAGAAATGGAGAAGGGGACTGGGCTGATATCCAAATTGAATTTGTGAGTGGCCCTGGACGTTCAGACGTTCCTGGTTTGGTTGGCAGCCGTCATAAAACGGGAGGAAGGGAAGGGCTTGAGAAATGGCAAACTACTGTTTTCTGCCTGGTATTTTTGACTAGACCGAAAAGTCGGGGGACGATTACTTTGAACAAGGCTGATATAGACTCCGATCCTGTAATCGACCCGAGATACTTAACAGAAAAGGAGGACAGGGATACTATGATTGATGGGATTAAAATGGCACTTGAAGTTTATGAAAAGACTCCAGCTTTTCAGAAACTCGGAGCAAGATATAGGCCGGCAGAGTTGGAGGCTTGTAAAAATTTGAAATTCAGGTCGGATAGGTATTGGAGGTGTGTAGTGAGGGAGACTGCAGAAGCGGGGTTGAGAGGCAGTGGAAGTTGTAGAATGGGACAAATTGGGGACAAAAATGCTGTGGTGGATACGCAATTGAAGGTGATGGGAATTGAAGGATTGAGAATAGCGGATGGAAGTATAATGCCGAGAATTACGAATGCAAATACAGAAGCTCCTATTTTAGCAATTGGGGAGAAAGCAGCGGAAATGGTTTTGAAGAGGTGGGAAGAGATTGAAGGGAGAAAGCCACCCAGGTGGGGTAGGAAAGGACCGTGGGAAACAACGTATGAAGTGAAACTGGGATGAAATTTGTATTCAATTAGTTGTGGAAGCTACAAATTAAAAAGATAAAAAAATAAAATGAAGATGAGCTTGATAAATCTTGTATTTAAAGAATATTCCATTCATTTTTGCTTAAATTTAAGGTGCGCCCTTCTTATCGTGAATGATGGGTGGTGCACTAAAATAATGCTGCCGTTCATAAAAAAAGCTAAAAGCTTTCAGTTCACAAAATGCTCCCTTTAGACTTGCTTCTCGTAAACCTCTCCGCTTCACTTTGGGTAAATAAATTCCTTTGAATTTTTCTATAGTTATTAATACACTGGTTATAACAAATTAATTATTTCATTAGCTAGCGGCAGCTTTGATGGTGGCTCGTTTAATCATGTCAACATCTAGTTTTGAGACTTGGCGATAAGAAACTGGTATAAGCTTATAGAAATAGCGCTGGATTTTAGCAATAACCATTTGACTCCACTTTTAAAAAGTCTAGAAAAAGTTTAAGTTTACTGCTATAAATAAACCTACGTTTTGTTATCAATTTAATTTGAAACAATCATATTATAATTTACATTTAAATTTTATATCAAATTTTAAATATTGTTTTATACTTAAAAAAATAATAAAAAGGTTAAAAAGTTTCATGATTTCTTAATGATTTGTTTGTTGGCAAAATTCATGGAACATTTTGGGGCATTACGGGACAAAATATGTCGGACGGTTGTTTATACTTAAATTGGAAAAATTGGAAAATGGACAGGATTGATTGGAAAGGTAGCAACTCTATTGCAGATAATTGATTTAATTGATAATTCCATTTATAAATAAAATTTGAAGCGAAGCTCAATCCAATTTTGTGACTGCTCTACATGCACAGTTTTTACTCCGTTCATTCATCACAAGAAAGTGATGAAATGGCAGTGCACGTTCAATTTATATCGCACATACGTTTTTACAAAATGTTTGTTCAGGTAGAAGGAGGTCAAGACAGGAGGTTACTGTTTCGGGGATTCTGGCTGTTCAATTTGTATTTAATTCTGAAAGAAAAAATTAATTTAGTTTTCTACTAACCGGATCAAAATGAGCGGGGAAGGGGGGCCTTCAAGTGATTCATTGCAAGTGAAAAAGTTGGGTTTGCAATGGGTCGTTAAGAAAGAGGTTTTTACTGAAGATAGGATTTATCTTCACTCTAAGTTCTTCTTCTTCGGTTTCGAGGAACGTACTAAATGGTACTTGAGGTAAGGTTTAATAAAGTAATAAAAACTTTTCAGTTTACTAGGACTGGCACATTCAAATGGAAATAATATTTATTACAGGCTAAGACCTCGCCTTCCTTCATCCGACGGGGTCACTTACGTGGGTCTTTCCCTAAAGCTTGCGAGAACTGCTGCGGTGCGTCACATCCACACAAAGTTCAAAATGGGTCTGCTGACGAAGGTCGACAAGGAAACTAATGTCAAGAGTCTCCACCATGTATTTACTAATACCAAGGACGGATGGGGTTGGGGCGAGTTCATTAAGTTGGATTCCCTCCTTGCCGAAGAAAATAACTTCTTTAAGAACGGTGAACTGACCATCTTCTGTGACTTGGAAGCGTGCAGGAGAGCCGAGGTACCTGAATCCCCTTTGGTCCTTGAGCAAAGTCAAAGGCTGGAATCTGGAGAATTCTCAGATTTCACTTTAGTAGTTGGAGGAGAAGAGCTGAAGGTCCACCGATGTATGTTAGCAACAAAGTCGCCCGTTTTCCGAGCCATGTTCCAGCACGAAATGAGAGAGAAGCAGAGTGGTCGGGTGGAAATTGAAGAATTGGATGTGGTTGGCGTGAAGGGAATGCTCGAGTTCATTTACACCGGAAGGGTCCAAGAGTTGGAGAAGATCGCAAAGAAGGTTTTACCCGCCGCCGATAGATATGGAGTGGAGGGGCTGAAGACTCTGTGCGAGCAAGAGCTCTGTTATAAACTCGATCCTGCGAATGCAGCGGAATTGTTGCAGTTCGCTGAACTTCATATGGCGGCCAGGCTAAAGGAACATGCGTTAACCTTCATCTGCGAAAATTTGAGTCAAGTTGTGAAAGAAAGGAGCTTTCGGCGATTGAATGGGAGTGACATTTTTATAGAGGTGCTGGACGCTCTAGCCGACAAGGTACAAAGTGGAAAGCCATTAGCTAAACGGATCAAGTTAAGCTATTAGGAGGAAAGAATTCTGAAGAATGGAGACCTGAACTGAATGAAGTCTGTGTAAATCATGATTTGTGTCAATGGTTTTTCTGCGGTTACCCTGTCAATAATGAATTGTTTTTTCCTTTTTCCTAAAAATTATATAATCCAAGTTTGTTGTATTTTCATGAATTCAAATAAATATTTACATTTTTTTAAATTAAGATTTTTAAACGATTTATTCGTTAGTTAAGTTCATGAAACTTTTTCATTAAAACATTCGGAGCATTATTTTGCTATCACTATCACGGCACGGACAGTTTTAAGAAGTTGGCAAGCATGGATAGCAAACAAATTTCAACATGAAAGGATTGATAAACCCAATATTATTTGCAGAAAGTACCTGGAAAATTGAAAGTTTTAATTTCATCATTTAGTCTAATTAATTTAAGTACTAAAGTATTATGTTCATACCTGAAAATTTTAAGCTGATGACTAATTTCATAAGCAGGAAGCACCATTAATCGTATAACTTTATGCCCTTATTTCTTGCTTCGTCGCTTCTGCTTGGAAACACTCTAGAATATAGTCACGATGGACATTTTCATTCTGATTTATTTCCTTCTCGCTTCTACCCACATATTCCATCCCATAGCAACTGGACTCAGGTTTCCTTTTGAATTACAACAATGCTCTATAAACATTGTTGGAACTGAGGGTGAACTTTGGGGAATAACGAAGAGCACAATTATATCATCATCCTACAGCCATAATTTAATTCCGAACGTATTCACCATATTTCGTCATTACGAAATAAACTTATCCTTGAAGCTTAGTCCATTTCTCGCTTCGTCGCTTCTGCTTGGAAACACTCTAGAATATCGTCACGATGGACATTTTCATTCTGATTTATTTCCTTCTCGCTTCTACTCACATATACCATCCCATAGCAACTGGACTCAGGTTTCCTTTTGAATTGCAACAATGCTCTATAAACATTGTTGGAACTGAGGGTGAACTTCGGAGAATAACAGGGAGCACAATTATATCATCATCCCACAGCCATAATTTAATTCCGAACGCATTCACCATATTTCGATATTACGAAATAAATTTATCGTACGATATAAACGAACCGAGCAGCAATATTGGTCTGTTCGTGCCAATTTCAGGGGTTCAGTCAAGCGGAGATGATTTCGTTATCAATCACGCAGAAAAATATTTCCGTTTTACACGAAAATATAGTTCGAATGAATGCACAGTGTTCATCATCATTACTCATTCATTCAAGCAAACTTTGCTTGCAATTGAGAATTCCGGGTTTGGAACGAGTGATCATGCCATGTTCTTCGTAAAAGTTTCAAAGTTCAGTCCGGAAAATAGAATCATAAGAAGGTTCTCGGGAAATGGCTTGTTCGAGACGGACACAAGACCGTTCCATGCGGCGGTCATTTTCTTCTCGGAGGAAGAGTCATTGATTGTCGGAATTCATTGCTATTTCTGTCCGGATTGGAATCTTGAATTGCATGAGCTGAGAGATATAAACTATCTCAAGAAAATATCCAAAAGGCTAAACACAAATGGCTACGGAAGACACATCAGTCTGGGTCCCATTGTTGAATTGCTTGTTCCAGAAAGGTGTTTCGAGGAAGGTGGTTCTAACATCTTCTCTGAACAACTTCGCTCCTGTTTCCCTCCTGAAACAGCAGCAATAGGCAAACTTGCTGCGATTGTCAACATAACTGTTGTAAAATATGATCTTTGGATGCCTTCGGGAGAAATGGTTGGAAAAGTTTGGTTCCTCAATGTCGTTGTGATGGAAAGCGTGTACAATAAGGTGCCATTAATACCTGCCATTGCTCGCGGGTATTATGGCTACTTTGACGATTTCCCTTTAGACGGAATATTTTGTTTGGATCCCGATTCAATTTCAAGCTTTGACTACAGCTTAATTACTGTCGTCCCTGCACCTGTTTGGATCAGCCTCTTTCTAATTGTGTTAGGGTACGCCCTTATCTACCGAGATGTGTTGATGGGGCTTGACCTCCTCTGGCTACTGATTGATCTGCCTCTAAGATTCAATCATAAACGCAGAGTGATATGGCCATTTCTTCTAGCTGCAGTAATCCTTGCAGCTGCATACGAGGGATATTTCACCACAGAGACGATTAAAATCCGGACGTTTCCGGGCTTGAATTACTTTATCGAAAGGGAATATCGTCTTTGGTGGTACTATGAGGGACGCGGTGAACAATTCAGGGAGTTAACTGATGCAATCAGCATCTTTTTACAACTCACACCAACCTTCATAAAAACTGAGATTGTAATGCAAACAGATGTAGAAGACGCTTTGGGTCGGCGTCCACTGCAGAAGTGGATATATGATTTGGAATCAGACTATCAAAACTGTTCATTCGCTGAAATAGTCCCGAAAATGGTGAGAGAAAAGCTATTCTTGACTCAATTAACATCACCTACTTTCGGATCAATGGTTGGGGTAGGGACTAAAGAAGTACAAGGGAAGTATCTCTGCAAGACGATTGACTTCAGGAGGCAATTTCTACTCAATTGGAAATACGAGATTAGGTTCACTCATTACATGTCTCAATCAACATATCAGAAGTATCAGGAGATGGTTCAAGGTGGAATTCCACAGTACATCGCTAGCTCTATCGTAAGCTTCGACAAGAATAATTGGAAACCGCTGGGTTTTCACGAAGCCGGAAGAAATGAGCCGTATCCGGAGGCGGTGAGAATAAATTCTACATTTGGCGTCACATTGCTTGGACATCTATTTCTAAGCATATTTGTTTTTCCATGCGTATTCTTATGGGAAAGGAGAAGTTCAAGAGGGTGTTCTACTCACATCAATAGAAAGGAACATTCTGCTAAAAGCACTGCTGCTAAAAAAGATGTTAAGGTGGACAGCACCCAGAATCAAATTGAATTGTTTGAAGTATCTCATGCATCATCAGAAAGAAAACAATTAGGAGAGGATGAAATACGGGAATTTGACGAGTTTCAAGACTAACTGATGTTGAGAATTATAATATGCCAATTATATAAAAACTATAATCTCACAATAATATTACAGTTAGTAATAATGTATTGTAATTAAGAAATTAAGTGTAATGCTTACTTTAAATGCTATATAAACCACTAATAATTATAAAGTTAACACTTGTACTGTTTATTTTAAAGGATTTGGACAAAAATAAAGTGCTACTTGGCTATTTTCTTCTCTCATAACTCACTTTATGATTCATAAAGACGGTTAAGTAAATACAAATAATATTTTCAAAAAGGAATCTCAGTCTGAGCTCTAAATGACTCGGAACAAAGTAGAAATTCCTTATCTTAAAATGGCCAACTTAAGCTCGTAGGATCAACGAATAAAAACATGATGAGATGCTGTATATGAATTGACATAGTATGCACAATTTAAGTTGACATATTAGATTTGCCACTACATATTTTTTTTAATTGGCAAATAATCTATTCCCGGTTAGTAATAAATTAAAATTCAAGAATATTTCGGGCATTGCATGCAAGCGAAAATATCTCTTATCGTCAAGATATGGACATTGTTCAATTATAAATATATCGAGATACCTGTTAATCTAGATATAGTTATTTGATATTGGATAGGGCAATGACTAATTATTTTTATGATTAAAAAACCAAGCAATTTGTCTCACACCATTTTCTTTTCACTCATCTAATTTCCGGTGTCCAAGGTTTATCGATTTTACAAATTTTATGTGGTAGATTAATATTATGCGACTAAACGGATTTAACAGCTTTGCACTTTAAATTTGCAAGCGGAAGGTTTAAGCGTAAAATATCAAGATTGTCAAGAATCAAGATGAAAATATTCGTTACATTTTATTTCCTTTTTGTCTATAAAAATATAGCTGGTCTAAAGTTTTCTTTTGAATTCCATCAATGCTCTATAAATATTGTTGGAACTGAGAGCGAAATTCGGGGGTTAACAAGGAGCCCATTTGCATCCAACATCCCTTTTACTCTACATACACTCAAATACGTTTACAATATATCAATATGATGAAATAGACTTTGCCTACGACAGAGACGAACCAAGTAGCATGGCAAGTCATACGATTAAATTTATTGTTTTAGTTTTCGTTAAATTATTTTAATTAATCATATTTTATTTGAGTGTCAAGTAAATTAACTTGTGAAATAGTCAATCAAAAATGTGTAGTAAAATGTTTTGATTCAATAAAAAAGTTATCGAAATTTTTTTCGGAAAAATGCTCACAATTTACCAAGCCATTCATGAAAATTGAGAAAAAGCAACAAAGGAAAGCATGAACCAAGCGCTTGCAAGCGCATTCATTTTTCATCTTTTTGTCAGCTGATAGTATGTAAATAAAAGCTCGTGTTTTTCACCTCAAATTTAAGATTTTTATTTTTTATTTAATTATTTAGTCTTTAATTACTAATAATTAGGTAACGGAAATGATTGTCTCTATCACCCTCCCTATTTACAATGCTGAGGAGTATTTGGAGGAGTGTTTTCAATCGATTTTAAAGCAGAAGAAGAGTTTAGAGAATTCGGAGGGGACTGTTAATTTTGAAGTGGAGGTGTCCATTTATGAAGATGGGTCAAGTGATAGCTCACCAGATATTATTGACAAGTGGGTAGAGCTGTTTGGAGAGGCGGAGGGGTTTTTGGTGAAGGTTTCGAGGAATGAGAGCGGAAGTCCTAAAGGAGGTAATTAAAATTTGCATTGCAGTGAAAGGAAGTGGAGACAGTGAATAATAATTTATAGTTAGTTATTTGCTAATTTGAACTTTAACTTTGCAGTTGGTTACGGAAGAAATGTGACGATTAAGCAGTCAACTGGTGAATACATTTGTTTTTGTGATGCGGTAAGATATTAACTTCTATTTTGCTAATCGGCATATGGAAAAATTGTTTTAAATTATGGTTTTTATTTGTTATAGGACGATATTATGGAGGACACAAGAATCGCAAAACAACTTCAAGTAGCTTTAGGAGAGCCAAGCGCTGTAAGTTATAAAATGCATTATTAAGTATACTATATTTAAACTATTTCAATTCTGACCAGTAAAAGTATTTATTTAATAACTGTGAACTGCTTGACTTTGCAAATTAGATAATTGGAAGCAAATTTCGTAGAACGCCAGAGGACTCAACAAGAAATTTTACAACTTGGGCGAATTCCATTAGCCAGGATCAACTGCTGACCGAGTAATTAAGAACTATTTTTAATCAAAGATATAAATTATCATTACTCTGACATCGTAAATTAACTTGTAGTGAAGTAGTCCGGGGAATTAGACTGGAGCGGCTTGAAGCAAAAGTGCTATTCAACTGGGAGCAGTTTACCATTTGGAATGCAGGAAAATTGGGAAGACGTTTTTATCGAAGTTTAAGTAAATCATCGCAGCAAAAGGTTAAATGCTTCTGTGATGTGGATAAGAAGAAAATTACACAAAAATTCTATCATCCCTGCCCCATCAAAGTTAAAGTGCCGATTATCCACGTAAAAGATGCTACACCGCCGCTTGTGATATGCGTCAAGACTGTAAATAATAAATAAGCTCAATATAATTTTTATACTATAAATGTACAGGTGATATCTAATAATTGAATAATTTTATTTTTAGGAGTTAACATTTGATGAGAATGGAGACTTTAGGAAACTTTTGGACTCGCTTAATCTACGTGAAGGCGTAGATTACTTTTATTTCAACTGATATGAGTAAGTCTTTTAGATGTTGGCTTTAGATTTTTAGTCGAGCGTTGCTTTGCTGGTATAATTTTTTATGCATTGGATATTTGACAGTTTCATCCAACTCTCTTGACAAAGGCAAAGAGTCCAGACAGCGGACAGCGTAATGGATGATTCATCTGGCTAACATAAACATAGGTAGATATTCTCTAGGTGTTTATTAATGACCTTGAGGAAGTCAATTTGAGCTGTACGCTTAAGCTGAGCACAGACAAATCGGTTGGTGTTGTCCAAGTGAGTAGTAAAGCTAGTTTTGCTAATTGAAACATTTCAATTAGTACACGTGTTACTTACCCGAAGCTGGATGCATCAGTTTGCGCGTAACACCAACTGAATATTTAGACCCGTGTGTATTCAAAGCATTTTGAGCTTTATTTGCTACTTTTCTCTGTTTTACAATTAAATTCAGATTTAGCTTCGTGAATCTAAAATCATAAAATATTTATTACGAGTTCATCAAGGTCATTTGCATTAGTCCTGGGGGATCCATATGGCATTGCAATCATCTAAAGTTATTAAATGCTAAATATAGAATTTTGAATTTAAATTTCTAAATACCAATTAACATTTGTTAATGTCACGTATAGCTTGACAATTATCAATTGTTAAAAGGAAGTGGTAATGACTGGGCAAAAGGTGCAGCCAGATAAAAATTTTCATATCTATTGGAATTGCCAGATCGAGGGAATCAGGGTTTTCTGCTTCCTCCTAATCAGATTATTCCAAGGTAAACCCGACACAATGGAACACTCATATAATTTAGATAAACTATTTAAAATTCAGTTCGGAGGAAGCCTGGACAATAACGAAATCTATGGCAGAGAATGTAATCGAATATTACCAACTCAATAGGGTAAATGGGAGTTCAATGGGATAAAGGCAAAAACTCAGGCTATTATAAAATTGTCTATCGATTGGCATAATAAATAAAATACTTAAAATTTTAATGGATTTTCAAATAACAAAACGTGCCCACAAAATAAAGTAGTAAACATGTGTTTTCATTATCGCGAGTCGCGACAATTTTGTCTCTCTCTAACAAGCTGGTCGAATTGAATTCACTGTTTTGCAAACTTCTAAGAAGCCAGGTGGTTAACGGGAGTGTCGTAGATTGCACTTGCCAGAAGTGGAGCGCAGATCTGAGGTTTTTGAACTTTCAATCAAAAACAATGAAAAATCCAGTGCATCCGCCACTCATTTTTTCATCTGCAATCATTACCATTTCATTGCAAATCAAGTTTTTCCCTCCACAGTTCACGCAGACCTCCATCTGTTAACTATAAATATTTACAAAGAATAAAATCCGGCAAACATTTCTGACAAAGCGAATCCGCCAAAATGTCAAATGTTGTTGCTTTTCTACGGATTACATTGCAGAGCAATTTATTTCTTAAAAATTCTCATCATTTCCCCCAAAACGGTTCCCATGTACTAATCTTTAGTAAACCTTAATGGGTAACATTTCTCCCTGGGAAGAAACGGATTTATCCAACCCCACATATTTTTCTTTATATCAAAAAAGCTTTTTGAAACATCTCATAATTTCTCGAGACACATTTCATCCAATCTCCTTTTCCTTTCTCCCGAAACTTCCTTCCGCTCCTAAAAAAATTTACACATTAAAGGAATCCAAACAACCCGGATCCCTCTCTATTCTTCCCGAATTATTGCATCTCCTTTGGGGTTACATTGTTGCTATTCCTCTACATTGAAATCGTTTGGGTTCAAGGGCTCCCCACTTTTTCTCATTATAGAAGGGGAGACTTTTATTGCGTGAATTAATATCTTTCACATTTTTCCACTCTCCCTTTATAAAACTTTGGCACGGACCAAAAAATCCGACAGTTGTTCCCCTTCCCATGTAAGAGAGAAGTCGTCGAGTACGGAATAATAAATGCCTCGAGTCTCTCCCCTCTTATCTGCCAAGCTACTAAAACACATGACAAGTTTCAACCCTCAACCCTCACCGAAAATCTGTTGAGCTAGCGAAACTATCCGGAGTAGAAGGGAGAATAAATGGAACAGATGGTTTGATTCCTTTCGCAAAAGAAATGGGAGGGGATATAATTTTACTCTCCGATTAAAAGTGGTAACCGGCATTATTTACACTGCTGGATATTGATAAGATGCCGATAGAGAAGCGATCATATCTGAAGGCATCCCGTCTGGCTATAGAATGAGCTGGTTCATTAATAGTAGAAACAATACAGTTTATGAGTTTTTTTAGGGATGGATCAACAGAGAAACCGGATCAGAAATAAAATGCTTGTAAGTTGCACTCCACCTCTGGAAAAATAGGAACAGACAAAAAACTTTTCAGTTCATTCTTCCAGTCAAGGTAAAATGCAAAGTGGCTCAATTGCGTTTAATGTAATGATACGGTTCGCTGGTTTCGTGGTTCGATGAACTGTGCGTTGAGTACTTTTTCCTGTGCAAAAAAACTGTGTGCGGTTGACACGAAGAAGTTAAGATTTTTTCCGAAGAGTAACAAGCATTGTTGAAATCACAAGAGCCAAAGAAGAGTCCCTCTCATTTCCTTTGTTTATTGAAGGAGTTGGCACGGTACAATGTACAAAAATATTTAAACCGACAACTTAATATTAGCTTTGCATATCAGCTCATAGACTAATAAATATTTGCAGGAATGACATTATGATATGAGCGTTGCTTAAATATTTTTTATATGAAAATTGGAGCAAGCAAACTTGAGATATAAAATGATTACTGATTACATAATATTTATTTGGGCTTGCATTATCAGAAATATTTATGCGGAGGCTGTGCCCATTCACTCCAGCTTTTAATATTCGCAAATTTCATATTTAAAACTAATTTTCTACGCTTCAGAAACACCCAAGCCAAATTCTAAAATTCTTCAAGTAAATCAAAATTGACATGGGATATTTTTCTCAAGGGAGATTTTTAAGAAGGGTTCCCCAAACAAAAAAAGCTTCAGATACAAAGTCACAGCTAATATTTCCCTTGTCTTTTTTTTCAGACCCTAAAATAAATTTATGAAAGACAAGGGCTATAAGGGCTCCTTTTTATTGCTGCTTAAATGCAATTTTGAATGCCTTCAGACATAGTTTAAGGTAGAAATGCACAAGAGAAGATTCCTTTCTTCCTTTAATCTCTCAAAACCTTTCTGCACTCCCTTCTCTCGGGTAGGCAATCCCCGACTGAGAAAGAGAGAGAAAAATTTTCAAAATAAATCTTAAGTTGCGGATACCTTATGAAGGGGGAATTACATTTAGCCTTTATTTTTATTGCATTTGCATTAAAATTAAAGTGTCACATAAGAAGAGACAGACACTACTTGCATCCCAAGAGCCCTTAATAATGCTAATGCCATTTTTATCCGTTTCCCTTCTCACTGTCAGTGACCGACAAAGCTTAACAGAGCTTAAATTTCAAAGAGTGAAAGGACAGCAGGTTGAACCAACGGGGGATAAAATGTTTCCATTATAAGTCTTCATATTCAAACCAAAGCATTTTACTCTGGAGGTGAATAGTTGAATGAAGTAATAATTATCACAGTTCTTTGGAGAATAATGACAACTCTTTTTTAATAGCAGCTTGCCCCATTGCCTGTCAAACTGGATTAAGCAAACCTCAATCGCAACACGCAGAGATAACAACTTTTGCAAAAAAGCATAGCATCAATTGCAGTTTTTGCAGTTGACTTGTTTGTGGTTGCAGATAATTCTCTGCATGCAACAAAATCAAAAGGGGATAGACAAGAGTACAAATTAAAACGCATTTTTATACTTAACTCTGATGCGTACGATGCGTTTTTATCACTTTTCCAAATCCAACGAACATATTCCACTTCAAGTCTGGGAAAAAATGCACATGTGTTCAAGAGAATTATTCTATTTGGGTGACCTCCCAAAAATAAATAGCAACGGATCATTTTTTCTCATAAAACCTGAATCTCTTCTTCTTCAGTCCAAAGCTATTATCGACAGGAAAGGAGAGAAAAATATGAAATTACTTCACAGCATCTTGTAAGATGTTTTCAAGAGAAAAGGGAAAGGGAAAAGATTGCCGTTAGGAATAAGGGATGCCTTGAAGATGATCACAAGATATATTGAAGGGGCTTTTATTTCATTCTTGAACTTGTTCTTAAAGAGAATGTGATCGGGTAACATCTTGAAAGGAAGTGAGACTCAAGAGATGAGAAGAGCAGAAGGCGACGCTCACAAATCTCTTCCGTTAGAGACTTAAGGCTTGAGCACTGCTTCTTTATCTTATTCTTTCTTAACGAGCAACAAAAGGAAACAAGAAACGCCTCAAGATGCACAACTATTATCAACATTTCAATGAGATGATCAACAAGGGTTTCCTGGAATTTTATGGGGCAGGAGAATGGGGACGTTACAGGTTTCAGATGAGATTATTATGATGGTTATGGAAAATTTTACACAATGAATACCATCTTTTTACAATACGGACAATAAAAGAATAAAACCGAGTCTTGAGAATGAATTTTTAATAATTTGTTTCCCTAAAAAATGCTGAAAAATATTTCAATGCTGACATTTTGATATTGTTGAACTGACCCAAAATACCTGATGGAAAACAAGTATTCTTCTCCAGTAAAGACCAATCATAAAAGTTTCATATAGGCTTTAAAAATGCTGAATTTATTTTACATGCTCTCTCCTCACTTGTTCTCGTAAACCGCTAAGTAAATACTTAAATTTTAACAGTTTACATACGAAAACCAGTTCAGTGAGCTATGCAAACCTCACAACTCACAAATCTTCTTTTCTTCTGCCAAAAATATACATTTCCCTTCCATCTCCTTTTCTCAACATGAATTTTAAGCTGTTGCTATTTCTGCATTTGAGACAAAATGCCACTCTCTCACTTCCTTTGTCCAAGCCATCTTCATTCAAGTAATAGGTCATTTCATCATTCAAGCCCCTCTTATCCATCATTTCTCAGCGGATAACAACTGACCACACAACTAACAAGTCAATAGTGAATAGTGAACTGCCAAACACTATCCGCAACTGTTCACTGGTTCACTGTTTTAGGTTGATCCTCTGAAAGGAAAAAAAATTGAGAACCAAACGGAGAATTTTTGTTGGGGATCTGCAGAGAAAAGTGTCAGTTGCTCTCTGCTTGTTGGCCAGTGCAGTGTGGCTGCTGAGGAGCTCTCTCTTTTAGATTAGGTCTATTCATCTCTCTAAATTTTTTAAGGGGTGGAATGATGCTTTCTTGACATAAGAGCTGCTGGTTTATAGTCCAAGCAGCGTTACTCTAATAGCCCAGCTGCTTACAAGAAGCGTGTCGTTGTTTTGATAACGGACGTAAATTTTTCGGAAGTTTGTTAATTCGCTGGACGCTGGAGAAATGTCGAATAGGAGACCACTTGGGATTAAAAATGATAATTCGGCGATATTTGTAAGATATTTATAATTTCGTTAATGGGCTATTAATTTTGGTGGATGTTTTGGGGTATTTTTTGGTAATTTAATTTAATTTTTTATATTTTTGTCTTTGCAGAGGGACGAGTTTGCCTCCCCCCAAAAGCGACTAACTTTAAACATTGACCCTAATGGGAGGACCTTCTCGGAGAATTCGGTTGACAGCGGTTTCGTGTCACCGGAGACAATCTGCCCACCAAAGTTAACTAATAGGAGACGCTCAAGTCCATTTAGCTTGAGTCAGCCGCTATCATCATTTAGGTTTGAGGATTCATCGGAGAGTTTGCAAGTTTCTGAAGTAATTAGAGTATTTACATTGGACTCGGGGAAGGTTAAATGGATAAGAGTGTAAATGAGTGAATTGTAAATTTAGAATGCGCCAACATCCAAAGCCTTTGCCGACTTGTGGACGAAGCCGTTAAAGACTAGCGGGGTTGAATTAAGTACAAAATCGAATTACCAGTTGTGTTCAGACTCGGAAGGAAGCAACACGCCAAATAGGAGGAGTGATGAGTTTCCTCCGACGAAATTGAGCTTTGATAGTTGTGAGTCGTCTGGGGATGATAAGTCTCCTCTAGCTCCGCTTCCGGTTTCGAGGAAGGGGTTGGGGTTTAGGAGAGCATTAAGTTACGCTGAACCCGAGAGAAATAAGCAGGTAGAATTTGCAAAATTAAAAGTTTATTTTTTTAATTGAGTTTAAATGAATTATATTTTAATTAGACTTTTCCACCATCTTGTGAGGGCACACCCGTATTCCAACCAAAACGGCATAAATTTGAAGATGAGAACTCTCCTTACAAACTATACGCGGATTTACCTCTATTCGAAGCGCCCTGCAGTCAGCCTGAACCTTCAACATCTATTGACTTATTCGCCGGATCCTTCAGTCAACCTGAACCTCCAACATCCAAACAAGTTCCTTCACAAACAACTTCATTAACACCGGAAGTGAAGAGGCTCACCTTTCATAGATCTCAGTCGGAGTCGGCACTTGGATCCTCATCGTCATGCAGTATTAAAAGGGGATTAGAAAGACGTAAGTCATGACAATGATTTGTTTTTGTCTTCGATGACGTCAGTTTTTCGATTTTAGCTAAATAACTTCTAAATTATTTTAGTTGAAAGCAATCCATGTTTAATTGGCGACGGCTCCAAATCCTACATCCTCCCATTCAAGGATAACGGGAAGCATCAAGATCTAAAGGAAATTACTGGGCAGACGTTATCCTCCCTCCTTCAAGGAACAATGGACGCATCCATCAAAAGCTTTAAAATTATTGACTGCCGCTACCCCTACGAGTTCGAGGGAGGTCATATCCAAGGGGCAATCAATCTCTTTACAAGAAAGCAAGTTTATGACGAGCTCATCTCTCCGAAACTCGGTTCCCAAGTGAATTTCACCGAATCCCGAGAAATCTACATTTTCCACTGCGAATTCAGTTCCCAACGGGGCCCCGACATGGTCAGGTTCTTGAGGGACACTGACCGAGAATCGAATGGGACAAGTTATCCACATCTTTATTACCCAGAGCTCTACGTTTTATTTGGAGGATATAAGCAGTTCTTTCAAGAGTTTCCTAATTTATGTG
>JAHZMU010001962.1:2358-13017 GCA_027743725.1 Rambutsinella grinnellia | reverse complement strand
ATCCACGTTTCTGTCCCATCTTTAAAATCCAAATCCTAAAATTATTAATCGTTATCTTAATCGTTATTAGCGTTATCTTAATTTATTGGCACGCAAGTTCCAAAGTAAAATGACAGTCTCGAGATTTTGATACGATAACGCAAGAATTTTTATCATATTAATTCCTAATCTTTTCAAATGTGTGTGGCTGGATGCTTTATTCAATTAGACTTGAATGAATATTATCAAATTATGATTAAAATGTCAATTCAAGATGTCATGTTAATCAAAAGAACCAACCAGGACTACAATGCATACCATTTTAACAATCCGAATTTTATTGTGGTACTAAAAATGAGTTTATTTCAATCAAATAATTTGATTAGCTTCATTGGCACCATTTAGATCATTATTCGCTGACGTGTCACTAAGGTTTTGTGACTAAACCATTCAATATATTTGCAGTATGCTTCTCGTTGAGCAAAAATTTGAAGTTTAAGGCCCCCTTCTTAAGACTCATTAAAAGGCTTATCGATTTATATTACAATTGTGAAAAACAAGATATATAACGTGCCAAAAAGTAAAAACAGGAAATTGATTCTAGGCCTGTAGACTGTGCTTCCCTGCATTTTAGCAAAGACAAAGCAAATATGACGTGTATTTAATGAAACCCGAAATGTTTAAGAGAATTATTCTTTTAGTGCAGGAAGATCCTTGTAATAAATAACTTCATAATGTGGATCCTATCGCCGTATGTAAATATCGTCCTTTATTTTGCATTAAACATATTAGATCTCACGTTTTGCACACAAACTAATTTCCAGCAAACGCTAAAAACTGGTAATGTTGAGATTCTAAAAGATATCATAACAACCTTCCCTGGCTGCTTAACAATAATAATAAATTACGAAGGAGTAGAATTGGCTGAATTTGGAAACCCTGTAGTTCTTAAGCGATATCGTGTAATTGCAAAAAATACGACATCGTTCTTTCCTTCCGCTAATCTTTACCACAATTTTAATTTTTCGCATTACGAAGACTTGACAAATTCCACTGACAATAACACCATCAACCGATTTTATATCCTCTCACTTAAGTCAAAACCGTGGGGATGTGAAGTTCACTTTTATCTTTATCCTCCAACTCGACCAACTTACCCTCCCATCTATTTTGTTAAACAACCCACTTTAGTTCCTGGATTAGGACTGGCTACTCCATTCGACCTTTTTGCACTAACAGCAAAGCTTCCCATGAATGATTGGCAATCGGTTAAAATTGAAATGCTTCAATTACACGCTTTGCCAAACACGAATAAGCAATTTTATTTCTTTGTGACTGAGCCTAACAAAATTCTAGAGTTGCCTTGGTTTCTTCATTACAACTCAAGGAGAAGCTCAACATCAGGCAGGTATTTCAGACTGGAATTTGATAAAAACTCTGCTGGGTTAACGAAGATAAAAGATGCCTCGGAATATACTTTGGAAAGATGTGAATTAAGCGGTACTTTGCAGTGTAAAGGCTATTTTAGGAAACCGTTGGCATTTGAAGGGATAAGAGAAGAATGGGGTAAACCATTTAGTGACGACTTGACCCCTTGGTACCTTGGCGCACATCCTTTTGTGCTGCAAATATTTTACAACTTTCAGCAAACAGGTAGGACCACATTTACCACCATTTCTAATAGTAAAATGACCTCTATTTAAATTTCTATTTTTGCAGATACATCAGAAAAATATTCGGACATGTACCGAAGAGAGTTTCGAATGAGCGCTGATATATTCAGTATGTATGTCAGGATGGGTTTGATGAAATCCGTTTTGAAAAACGTTACTGTAATAAGTACATCTAATGTAAAACTGGCTCCTCCCGGAGTTCATTTACTGCACTCTGGTGGAAACAGAATATCGACACGGTTACATCTCCAATTCTTTCAAAACCAGTTGGGATTTGTGGCATGCGGGAAGCTGACGAAGGATAAAGGAAAGCTGCGATTTGCGGAATTATTCTCCTCATTCGACAAATACATTTGGGGTTGGCTTGGTTCAACTATAATTGCTATATTAGTCATTTCAATCACATCAAGTAAGATTGGCTATTGTTTTAAGCTTAACAAAAATGCTTACGCTAAAGATATATTAGCACTACTCATCTATCTAACAACTAACCCTGTGCTTGAGCAAGGCTATTCTAGGCTTGAAATGCTTTGCAAAAAGGTAAAGGTATTTGGGCGAATGGTTTGGATTTACATGTTGACATGTGTCCTTCTAACAAATCTATTTAAAGGGGAAAACATCGATAGAATGACCGTTCCTGCACCTCCTATTCCTATTGAATATTTTAAACAATTGATTAATTATAATGTCAAAACGTATTCTCCAACAATATTTAATCCAGCTATACATAATGGTATTAATAACCTAATTTAGATATGATAGTAATGCCTTTTATAGGGCTTTAGAGAAGAGTGCGTTGTACAAGAACCACGTTAAGGGCACGTCTCACATGTCTCAATTACTCATGTTCTTAGTGTCGAATTATGCACTCGACGGTGCTCAATTCCGTGCAAACATTACGAGCGTATTTGATTCTCGGTTCACATATAAAGAGAAACAATTATTGAGTCAAAGTCATCTTTATACAAATTATTCGGATGCATTATTCGGGCCAAAGGACTATCCAGGCTTCGTATCGCTTATAAAAGCAGAATGTTTAAAACAACAAAGTTTGGCGATGCTTATGACAGGTTTGGACAGTCAATTTGTCTACTCCGCTCTCAAAGCTTCTCGTCACCATTCATACCGGAGTAAGGAGACAATGCTGGGAGTTGCAGATGGCTTTCAGATCGCCAATAGATTCAGTGTAAAAATCTTGAGACGATTGCAAGGCCTTTTTCAATCTGGCATTGTGGAGAAATGGAATGATTGGAAAGATGCACAGTTGATATTTGACGGGAATGCATTGCATAGAAACTCTGCTAAAAGTGAAGTCAGAGATAAGCAGACAATTGCAGAGGGAGCATTTGCAGTCCACTTCATTCTTCTTCTAACTGCTTGTGCTATAGCTGTAATTGGTTTTGCATTTGAGAATGTAGTAGCTGCATGCATTTCTCATAGAAATCGCACTAGAAGTGTAATTATAAAGGTTGGAGAATCAAAGCAGGCCAAAGTCGTATTAAAATTTATAAAATAAGAGCTTCAAGTCATCCATATAAATTGTGAAGCATGAAATGAATTTAACAGCTAAAACAAAACAAAATAGTTTTATTAGCATGTTTCACTTAATATTATGTTCACATTTATTGCAAACAATTATGAGTAATCCATAATAATTAATTTGTAAATGTGGAATAGATGAATAATAAGCTGCCATACACGATGTATTGATTTAAATTAATTTTTAAAAACTAAGTTGGAAATACATATTTCGCCTAATAATCGTATCTGGAAAGCAATTTAATCTAAACAAATTTTATACGGAACTATTTTGCCCATTTATTGTAAAATTGCAATGGTCTAACCAAATATGTCAAAAGTTCACTTCATTCCAAATGCTCCTGGTCGCTTCTCATTATCACAACAATCTGCGTTTCTCATAATGATATATATTTCTGTAATAATATGGAATTCGTGTTGTAAAAGCATACTTATTTTTCTATCACATTTAACAATTAATTCGCCGTTAGCAAAAGCATTTGAAGTGAAAGTTGACTAGCTAAATCCAAACATTTCAATGGAGTTTGCTCTTCGATAAAATTAACAGATCCGAAATAAATTTTAATTGTTGGACAAGACCTTCCGAACATACCAATCCATTTTCTTTCTCTCCTACTTAAACCTGGCACACCACAACTTATTCTAATTTCATTACAAGCCCTCTTCGAATCCCTGCAAATATCTGAAATCCCACCGACAAAGAGGAGGATCATTGCACCAGCATTTATAGCTTGACAAAGCAAAAAAATACGAATAACCAAACTAGAATTTTTAGGAAGCCTTATAGCTGCAACGAGAGTAAGTGGGAGGTAGCTTGTCAATATCATAATCAAAACTAAGAGGAATGATTTTTGCTGAATGAAATTCAAAATTTTTGTTAAAATCTGGATTTTTCTGTAAAAAGATGACATTTCTTTCTGTTGATTTTTCACCAGATGAATAAAGTGTGTAAGAAGGTTGCTAATAGTCAATGTACAAAGTCCTTGGATGACAACAACACAAAATCCCGTATACCAAGTTCCACTTAAGATAACCCTTGTATTAATTAAAATTACGATTAACTTTACTAAAAAACTAGTAAATCTTACAACAATTCTTTCAGAATCAGCCCAGCACTGAGGAATCAAGAAATACCCAACTAAACTCTGGCTACACGGAAAGAATAACTGGAATCCAATAAAGAAAAGGGAGAATGAGTAAATTACTAGAAGCATTGCGTGGTACAATAAAACACAAACTTTCTCTACAAATTTCGGTTTCCTCTTCAAATTCTGATTTCTCCTCGCTGTTTCTACAACCCCATTTATGAAATACATAATTTCTCTCGATTTTCTCCATCCCGAAATGAGAAACAAAGATATGATCAATTCTATCGGAAATATTACAAAAATCCCAATTTTTTTTGGAGAGAAGAGAGACCTGCTGGAAATAAAACTAATTGGATTAAAAGAACAAAGCTGAATAAAAACAAGGAGATTGATCTCCGCCTAATTCGTTCATCATCTCGAAATTCCAGCTGGAATTTTTTCCCACTCCATTGAAACGGGTGGTAGGTGAAGAAATAAGATGTTTTGTAGTACAAAAGGAAAAGCCGGAATTGTTCCAAAATCAACATTTATAAAAGTATTTACCTTTTATAAAAAAGATACCTTTTAACTCAATTAAAGTCTGTCTTAACCAATTAAAGTAAGAGATTCAAATGAGGTATTTAACTTAAAAGGGTGGACTAAACTGTTTTAATAATAATAATCAGGTTATGAAAGTGCCAAAAACAAGATGGAACAATGACTGGAAAATTGACAATGAATGAGATGAATGTCAGCCTTTAAAATATTTTGTCATTTTATAAATAATTTAATATACGAATTTACTCTGATAATTTTTATTAAAAATTAATTTGTTATGCTTATAATTTGCTGAACGCTTCAGAAAATTTTTATCAATATGAATTTTTAACCTTGTTGAAAACGTGCTTTGACAAGTGATTGTCTACAATGCATTATTTCATATATTCACAGACTAAATCATTCAAGTACTTGTCTGTCCACTCGGGACAGTCTGCCCTTGTCTGTATCCATGCGCTATTGGAAAAATAGGTTGGCCTTGATCGTCCCAATCAATTCTCTCCAGGCGGAGAGTCCGATCCTCCAAATCATTACTATAAAATTTCTTTGCGCTGTAAACCATCCACGTTTCTGTCCCATCTTTAAAATTCAAACAATAAATTTCTCTCATATTTTCCCATTTATAAATTTTTACCAGGCGAATCCACAAATGTAGCAAAGCCAGGGTTGAACACTGCTTCATCTTCATTATTCCCAAACACTGGCCCCTTCACCTCCCAATTAGTTGGCTCCATAGGATCCTTGCCATACTCAATGCTCATTTGGGCCAAGCTGAAATTCCTCCTTCATGGCCAATTAGCACTGAAAATTAGATAGCTCGTATTCCCCCCATAAATAAATGACGGCGACCTGATCATACACTCATTCAATTCTTGATCACATTCCCACTCTTCAGTTGGATATCTTAAAACCATTTTTGGTTGAATGCTTGTCGCATTATTCATCTCAGCTATGTGGATTGATAGGTCGCCATCATCTTCGCCACCTATTTTTGAAGATGAGCCCCAAACAAAATAGTTCTTCCCGTCATGCTTCATGATACCTCCTTTATAATGGAAATACTTTTCGTAATCGAATCCTTCCACAAGTTCAGGCGCATCCCAATCCCCCATTGGATTCGAAGCATTCCTTGCTCTCATCGCATAAACCGCAGTAACAATAATCCCAGTAAATTCTGTAAAATAGAGGTAGAGCTCTCCATCAATCATGACCATTTCGCACGCGTCAATAAACCCGCCTGGTCCGTACAAGTCTTTGCTTTCAGCTTCATAGAAATTGGTGAGAATTCCACTTTTCCAAATCGTTAGCGTTCTTCCAAAATAAGTCGTGCCTAACAAATAATAATTGGAGTCTAGATGGAAAGCAGTCATCTCCGGGAAAGGAGTGACTGGAACGTCTGTAATGGGGTTATAGAAAGTGAGCCCATTCACACTTGAAATAAGCGCAATTATTGCAATTAAAATGACACGCATTTTAAATTTAAAGATTTAAATTTTTGAATTTAATCAATTCCACACTGTGGCAGTCTCTATACTAAATAGATTAAGTATTTACTCATTGACCTTAATGCGTTATCTATATTTTTCACGCAATTCATAAATTAAACTGATTGTCTCAAGGACATTACTTGATAAAGGTGATACGGCTTATTTCTTTAAATAGCCAATAGATAAATGTGTCATGTCTAACTTAATTCTGAATTACAATTTTGACATCACCAAATAAACTGCGATTAATTCGCAGTTAGCAAAAGCATCTGAAGCGAAAGTTGATTAGCCATATCCAAACACCTTAACGGAGTCTTCTCTTCGATGAAATTAACAGATCCAAAATGAACTTTAATTATTGGGCAGGATCTCGCAAAAAGCATATTCCATTTCCGTTCTTTTTTATTCCACCCAAGCAGAGCAGAACTCCTCTTCATTTCAACAATTGCTTTCTTCGATTCCCTGCAAATATCTGAAATCCCACCTATTAACAGGAGGAGCCCAGCTACAGCAACTAAAGGTTGAAAAGTTGCAATAATCCGCAAAATTAAACCAGAATTTACGGGAAGTCTTATAGCCGCTACTAGAGTAAATGGGAAAAAACTTGTCAAAGTCATAATCAAAACCAAAAGTAATGATTTTTGCTGAAAGGAATTCAATAGCTTTGTCAAAAGCTGTATTTGCCTGTAGAAACGTGATACTTCATTCTGATCAGAAGTGCTCAAGTGATTCCTAAATCTATTAAGAATATTGCCAATCGTCAAGGTACAAAGTCCTTGGACTATTATCACACAAAAAGCTGTATACCAAAGAGCACTTAAGACTACCCCCATATTAATAATTAATATAATTGATTTTACAAATAAATTCGTAAATAGTAAGAATAAATGAGTAGAATTTGTCCAGCACTGAGGAATTATAAAATATCCAGCTAAGCTCTGGCTACAAGGGAAGATATAAGTGAAATATTAGATAGAAAGTGCAGAATAAATAAGTAAAATAATAAATTGTGTGGTATTGGATAACACACATTTTCTCCACAAACTTTCCTTTCCTTTCCAATTCCTTATTTTGCTTTGCAATCCGAAATACTCCATTTATATAATGCATGATTTCTCTCGATTTTATCGATCCCAATATGATAAAGCAGGACATGCCAATTTGTAATGGAAACATTACAAGCATCCCGATCTTTTGTAGGAAAGGCTGCTCTTCTGGACCGGAGATTAATTGAATTATAATAATTAAAATGAACAAGAGCATTAAAGTGCACAAATATCTTATGCGCCTTGTAAAGATCCGGTCATCATCCCGAAATTCAAGCTGGAATGTTCTCGGGCTCCAGATAAATGGCAAATAGCTAAAGAAATAGGTGGTTTTTAAATATCGCTGGAAAAGCTTAAATTGCTCTAGAAGCAACATATTCAATTTGGAAAGTATTTCAGGAAAAACCTTTATTTTAACTTCAAAAAAGTTGCTGCTATCCGACTGACTTTATTTAAGAAATTGAACTTTTAGAAACGATTTACTTAAATAAAGATTATATATAGACACATATAGACGTTAATTCATAATAATTATAAGCAGGCTTTGCAATTCGAAGAAATCATATGCGAACGCGAGAAGGCGTTCTCATTCAGCAAAATAAATAGTTTGAAATGAACACATATAATTATAAATCTTCCGAAATGACACTTTTTATCAGGGACAATATCTGAAAATAATTTCCTTCTTATTAAATAATTATTTTAGTTATTAATTAAATAAGTAATCTTATAGCTAAGCTATTTGCCTTTTGCGAAATAATATTTCCTGACATGACGATTTTTATCACGATTTATTTCTCTTCTTGTTCAAAATATCTGACTAAATTGATTAAAAGAATTACACGGAATTTTAGCAATATATTTTATATTTTCAACTTTAAGTTTAATCATTCAAGTACGTGTTTGGCCACTCGGGACTGTCTGGCTTTGTCTGTATCCATGCGCAATTGGGAAAATAGGTTGGCCTTGGTCACTCCAATCAATCCTCTCCAGCCGGAGTGTCCGATTCTCCATATCATTACTGTAAAATTTCTTTGCGCTGTAAACCATCCACGTTTCTGTCCCATCTTTGAAATTTAAACAATTAATTTTCCAAATACTTGCCAGTTTATATTATTTACCAGGCGAATCCACAAAAGTGGCAAAGCCAGGGTTGTATACTGCTTCCTCTTCGTTATTTCCAAGCACTGGCCCTTTCACATCCCAATTACTTGGCTCTAAAGGATCCTTGCCAAACTCAATGCTCATTTGTGCCAAGCTGAAATTCCTCCTCCATGGCCAATTCGCACTGAAAATTAAGTAGCTCGCATTTCCTCCGTAAAAAAACGACGGCGACCTAATCATACACTCATCCCATTCTTGATCACATTCCCACTCTTCATTTGGATATCTCAAAACCACTTTAGGCTTAATACTTGTCGCGTTATTCATCTCAGCTATGTGAATTGCAAGATGTCCATCTTCCCCACTTAGTTTTGTTGAAGAGCCCCAAACGAAATAGTTTTTCCCGTCGTGCTTCATCACACTCCCTTTAAAATGGAAATAGTTTTCCCAATCAAATCCCGTCATAAGAACAGGCTCACCCCAATCCCCCATTGGGTTGGAAGCATTTATTGCCTTCATTGCATAAACAACCGTTGAAAAACTGGCGAATTCCGCAAAATAAAGATAGAGTTCTCCATCAATAATGACCATTTCGCACGCGTCTATAAACCCGCCTGGTCCGTACAAATCCCTGCTTTCTGCTCCGTAAAAATTTGTCAGAATTCCGCTTCTCCATATCGTCAACGTTCTTCCATAATAAGTCGTTCCTAGCAAATAGTAGTTAGAATCTACATGAAACGCAGTCATCTCCGGAAAAGGAGTGACTGGAACGTCTGTAATGGGATTGTAGAAAGTTAATCCATTTACAGTTGAAACTAGCGCAATTATTGCAATCAAATTTACTCGCATTTTAAATTTAAAGATTATTTATATATATATATAATCAATTCCACACAGTGGCTGTCTCTATACTAAATAAATTCAGGATTTACTCACTGACCTTAATGCGTTATCCACATTTGAAACGCAACTAATGAATTCAAGTGGTTGTCTCAAGGACATAGATAAACGTGATACGGCTTATTATATTAAATAACAAATAGATAAATGTGTCATATCTAACTTAATCCTGAAAAGCACAATTTCGAGAAATCACCAAACGCGATTAATTCGCAGTAAGCAAAAGCATCTGAAGCGAAAGCTGATTAGCCAAATCCAGACATCTTAAAGGAGTTTGTTCCTCGATGAAATTAACAGATCCAAAATAAATTTTAATAATTGGGCACGATCTCGCAAACAACATATTCCATTTCCGTCCTTTTTTATTTCCACGCAAGGTACAAGTCCTCTTCATTTCACCAATTGCTTTCTTTGATTCCCTGCAAATGTTAGAAATCCCACCAATTAATAGGAGCACTGCAGCTGCTGCATTTAAAGGTTGAAAAGTTGCAAAAATTCTTAGGATTAAACTAGAATTTATGGGAAGTCTAATAGCCGCGACGAGAGTAAATGGGAGGAAGCTAGTCAATGTCATAATCAAAACAAGAAGGAATGACTTTTGCTGAATGAAATTCAATAGCTTTGTCGAAATCTGGATTTGCCTGTAGAAATGCGATATTTCATTCTGATCAGAAGTGCTCAAGTGATGAGTAAATCGGTTAAGAATGTTGCCAATTGTTAAGGTACAAAGTCCTTGGACGATTATAACACAAAAGGCCGTATACCAAAGGGCATTTAAGAGTATCCCCATATTAATAATTAATATTATGGATTTTACTATTAAATTCGTAATCCTGAAAAAGAAATGTGTAGAATTTGTTAAGCACTGAGGAATTATGAAATATCCAGCTAGGCTCTGGCTACAAGGGAAGAATAAGTGAAATATTAGATAGAAAGTGCAGAATGAATAAGCCAAGAAATAAATCGTGTGGTATAGGATAACACACATTTTCTCCACAAACTTTCCTTTCCTTTTCAATTCCTTTTGCTTTGCAATCCGAAATACTCCGTTTATATAATGCATGATTTCTCTCGATTTTATTGATCCCGATATGATAAAGCAGGACATACCAATTTGTATTGGGAACATTACAAGCATCCCAATCCTTTGTAGAAAAGTTTGCTCTTTCGGAGCGAAAACCAATTGAATTATGAGGATGAAGATGAATAGAAGCAATGAATTGGACAAATATCTGATGCGCTTTTTGTAAGTCTTTTCATCATCTCGAAATTCCAATTGGAAACTTTTCGGCTCCCAGTGAAATGG
>JAHZMU010001961.1:0-13435 GCA_027743725.1 Rambutsinella grinnellia | reverse complement strand
CTTGGTGATAAAGACGATATATAAGAAAGGAAAGATCCTTCTTTATACGCTTTACCTAACCTGACTTTTACACTCGATGCAACATCAACAATCAAGGAGGGTTGGAGTTTACTTATGCTCGCCTGCTTTTTTCCCTGCCATTATCATCCTTATCCCTCATCATATAACGATTTTACATTGTAACATTTTTATAGTGGAGCGAGAACTGCAACAATCAGAAATCGTGTCGCTGCCCTAGCCTTCAGCCATTTCCTTCTGAAAGCACCAACAACCACATCATCATCGTCCAAGTCGAGATTTTTATATTTTTTCTCCGCACACATGCATCCCAACTATTAAAAAGCATTAGTAAAGTTGGGATAAAGTAACTGGTCTGAAGTCTCAGCTTTTTTTCTGGCTTGAATAGGTTAAGAAGAGATTTCTGAGGAATAAATGCAATACATTGTGAATGTATCAGGTCTTCTCTTACAAAATCTGTTGCATTTTATGCATAGTCAGAGGCAGGTTTTTTTCCTCTATCATTTTACAGACCATTATCATGATGGGTATATACGGATAAGGCAAAGTTTCTCAGTTATTACTTATATTACAATTGGACAGGTAAGAGAATTGTTACCTGAGTTGGGTTTCATCGCTGGGGACCGACCACTTCTCATTAAATATCCCATACGAAAAAAGAGAACTATAAAGGTACGCTTGAATAGACTATTATTATATTCGTCTTGCGATTGTTGGGGGATCGTGATTGTTACGGGAAAAATCTGTTATTGTAGTCTTCTGAAAAGGAGTTGAAGGGAAGAAGGGAGGTTCGGGGAAGAAGGAGTAGAAGAAAAAAGGTTGATGGTTGTTATAAAAAGGACTTGGTACAGGGGAGAGCTACTGCCAAAGGTAAAATTTTAAAATGTAAGAGATTTTACACGGCACTATTTTTTCTCTACGATAATAAAAGTCAAAAGAGTATAATAATATATGCGTTTGGGTTATAAGAAAATATAAAAGTTAATATCCTTAAGGAAAAGGGGACGTTGTGGATGATCGGATGGATGGAATAAGAAGACAGAGAGGAAGATGAATGCTTATTTTCTATGAGGCTTAGGTACACAAGGTGTTCTAGAGATTTTAGAGAGATGTAATAGCGTATGTACCTATGTAGCAAAACAATTTTTAATGGATATTGTTGGGGTTCTAGTCTTCAACCAAATGGAGGTATTACGCTTTAAAATGAAATAACAATCACGACATGACACAGACCAAAAAAAGCTCCAACAGATTTTAGAGATTTGTGCTAGGGCTCCCCTCGAAAGACTTGTTGCTTGTGGATTTAAGCTAAGCAACTTTTTTTGTGACGACTCAAGCTTCAAGCATTATTATAATGATAGTAAGTTGCAGTGAACGGTAATAAAGTCAAGTTTAAGTTGCATCTACTCTCACAACATTGATGATGATGTATGCTTGTGCTCATTATAATAATGTCAAGTCAGTCAGAGCGAAATATGGTTTGAGATGAGGAAAAGACGGGTAGATTTTCACATGTATTATTTTTAAACCGTGTCCACTTCTATGTACGGCATCGCCAACGCCATGCAGTCGGACTTTCTGCTTTTCCCTCTTCTTAAAACTTTACACATGAGTTGGTCCGTGTAGTCATCGTCTTGGCTAAATCCAGTCATGCTATCTCTCAACTTTGTTTGATTTCTTTTTAAAAACCCCTTTTTTCTTTCTATTTTGCTTGAAGGCAACTTCCCTTCGCACCACCACCACCATTGCCTCCAACCAAATAAAATCTGTTGCTCCAACCACCGCAATCACCACCACCACCGGTTGAATCCACCTCACCACCACCTTCATCAGTTTCTTCTAAATCTATGCCTTTATATGGCGTCTGTTTTCCCACGAAGAAAGCTCAACTTTGGGTTTAATGCTTCAATAGTAATAATAGTTTTTTGATCTTCATCTCTTCTCCGAAGATAATACCTGCTGCAAATGAGTCGTGGAGTTTCCTTACCTGTGGGAGCACAGCTCTGATTGCAATTACCCCATTTACCATACATCTGTTATATTTACCTTCCCTTTTTTATCAATTGTTTACCTTCTTTAAGGTAAAAAAAGGTTCAGACCTTATTTCCATCTTGGGTTTTATCTTTTATTATCTTTACAGTAAAAATCTCTCGGACTCGGATGATGAACGGGCTTGGGCAGGTACGGATAAAGGAAGGGACAGGTAGGCTTACTGCTCCTGTTTATTACATCACTCCCTCTCCTTCATTTTAAAGTTGTCGAAGGACTAACTCTATTTTTCTTCCTCAAGATAATATTGTTATTGCAAACAGTAAGCAGAAGGTAAATGTAAAGATAAAAAGGGCACCAGACCTTCGAAGAAAATGAGTTTTCTTGAAAACACTCTTAAAATCCACTATCCCATCTTGATAGAGTATAAGGAGGAGTGAGTGAGAGTGAGAACAAGATCTGTTCTCTTCTCTAAACCACCACAGCTGAAATCCCACGCTAGAGGTTGAAGATCTCATATTCTCATCTACATCTTTTGCCCGGTTCACAACTGTTTACTTCCTAATTTTCCAGAAGGCTACTTCCATTTATGAACTCATTCGAGGAGACTTGGCAAAGTTCATGGGAAAATTGACTGGACATATTACACGTATGAAAGGAAAAGGTATAATTTTTCTTGTATGAAAAAGAGTTTAAATTTTCTTGCAAAATGGCAATTTATCTCGAAGTAAAAAAGTTAAAATGAAAAATTGCTTCGTCGACTTTTGAGACTTGTAACTTCAAAGACTGGTTTTCAGGAAGAATCAACAAGATGGATTCGCTTGATTACATTTAATAATAAGTTTATTTATTTGCAGCAACTACAAACGATAAAATAGGGAGTTCCTATCTCTCCTCGAGTCTTTTTCGAAAATTGAGTGAAACATTAAGTTTCATTGGTACATGAGCGTAGAAAAAACCACACACTTTTTAATGGTTTCATCCATTGCGAAACAATTTAATACATGCGATACAAACAATCTAAGTGCATAATTTTTCAAGACTTTTTTCCTAGTCGTGTCGAGAATGAAGAAAAAAGTGTAGTCAACACTTTACATCAAAACATTTTAAATTGAATAGGGTAATCCTTCATTCTAACACAGTGGGTTTATTACAACTCGGGTTTTTTCTAGCATTTTATCATGCTAATTCTACTGCTTGTATGTCACGTTACATCCATAAGCCATATTTTTCCCTCCATACAGAAGAAAATTAGAGAAAATAAATTTTTACACTCAAGGGACTCTAATAATGGATGGCTTTTGGAGTTGCTACTTTTGTAGTAAAGTTAACTGGTACAGGTACATTACCGTCAGCTATATGCCAATGCAGGTGTGTTTTCCTGTCCTGAAAACCTCTTAAAACTCATCAACTTTTTTCAAGTGAGTGAATAACCATATTATTATTCGACTACCACTTTCACGACAAAAGTTTAATCATCATCCCCGGCACGACACGACACGCCGGCCACATCACAAAGTCAGGGCTATCCATCAGCCAACATGAAAATGGCTGAGGAGAGGCTCGACTATAAATAAACTTTACCTGTTTCCCCCTCTTCTCCCTTTTATAATAACAAGTGCTTTGGATGTATGAAAATTTCACTCAAAAAATTACAAAACTTTCGAGGGCGAGGGTGAAATATACAGTTGGAGCTATAACATTAAATATTCACTACACCTGACCTATCGATATGGAATGGTTATTTTTAAGTAGAAATTAATAATGGGGAAGAGGTAGCAGGAATAACCACTTCTCAGAATTTTGAATAAGGCGATGAGCATAAAAGCGGTTCGTGTTTCTCCAATAAAATCAAGCATGACATCAGACATCAAACACTGTAACATTAAACAAAATGTTACATTATTTCACAAAAGACTAGAGTGCACTTGCATATTGCCATCGATCGTTATACCTTGTACAGTCATCAATATCAATATTTTTAAGAGGGGAGAAAACAACGAAGCTCTCTCAAAGGGTTTTATGTTTTTACGACGATATGACGATGCGGTGCAATCATGTCGTGCAGTTTACCAGGTGCACACACCAAACTCTTAAGAGACTAATGAGAATTGTGATGCGGAGTGACTGCAAGTTGCAACCATCATTATCATGAAAAAAGCCCTCGTCGTGATATAATAAGAGGTAAAGAAGAGTTATATGAGAGCAAAAAAGTAGAAACCCTGAAACTTTACTTTTGTGGGGAGAGGAAGGGTAGAAAAACCTGTAAGTCAACAGGTGTGGATACACCAAAGCTCAAAACAAAGTTTACTTTTTCCTTCCCTCACCATCTTTCCTGACATGACTGATAATATAGCTGATTATATTCCATGCATCCCATACAAAATTACATGTATGGGATGGCTCAACCCTTTTTTGTCTCTATTGTAATGCAATTCATACGAGGGATGAAGGAAAAAGACACTTTTTTTATTATATGGAAACTCTTTTCTCTTTTCAAGTTTCCTATAAACCTATTTCGAAGACAAAAAGTGTCTTCCCTTAAACGATTATAATTTTGCATTTACCATTTCAAATAATAGTTGTCTTTTTTGTTTTTAAAAGCTTTTGGTTTTCTTCAGTGTCCCTCTTTCCTCCAAAAGCCCTTATAAAGCGAACACGACNTGCAATTCATACGAGGGATGAAGGAAAAAGACACTTTTTTTATTATATGGAAACTCTTTTCTCTTTTCAAGTTTCCTATAAACCTATTTCGAAGACAAAAAGTGTCTTCCCTTAAACGATTATAATTTTGCATTTACCATTTCAAATAATAGTTGTCTTTTTTGTTTTTAAAAGCTTTTGGTTTTCTTCAGTGTCCCTCTTTCCTCCAAAAGCCCTTATAAAGCGAACACGACAATAAATTAAACTTTAAGTATAGTCATTTCCATTTCCTCCTTATATCAAGTTCAGCTATAATTTCGGCTGTTTTTTGTCTCTTTTTTCCTTTTAAAACAGATTTTGTTTAGTCTGCAAGGATTAAAGCAATTTGAGATGATGGAGCATATGGACCGTGCTTATTAGAAAAACAAACCAAGATTATTTACATTTTGTAGAAAACTGATCCTGGACTTGTTGGCTTCAAATACATCAAGATATGTCTTTTACGACAAGTTTTTTTTCAAGATCGGAGAAGAAGTAAAAAGATCACGTACACGCGTTTCTTTCCCTCTCTAAAGGAGAATTGTGTGCGTGTGTAATAGCCAAAGGGGATGAGTATTTGTTGCGTCTGTGTAGTAGAATTGTCCATACGAAGAAAGAGGGTGAACTGTGTAAAGTAATGTTGGATGCGTTCCCTCCTTCGGTTTCGTCACAGCGTAGCTTTTCTATTTTTTATCGTCCAAGCACGTCTCACAGTCTGTTGTTAAAAAACTGATTTTTTCTTCAGGTGAGCTAGAGAGAGAAGCGATCCAAGAGAGAAGGGAAAATGATTTTTATAAAATAAAAAATGGTCTATATAACAATAGGAAGGAAGAAGAATAGATGAGAGGTGTATATGGAGTATGAACTAATCATTAGTTTTTTTCTCGTTTTTTTTCGAGGGAACGAATGAAGCCACGCCAAAACACAAGGAGAAAAGAAAATGAAGGGTTTTCTCTCTATTCATTTCATACATCCATTTTTAGCAGTTTCAATGGCCATCATCAGTCAACCTCTCAGTTATCAAGTTGATGATGACAATAATGATGGTAGCGAGCCATATATAACAACGGTCTTTCTAATCTGCCTAGTTCATTTAGAAAAGTAATGAAAATTGCTGTCGTAACCCAATAGGTTGTTGTCCAAGGGGCGAAGTTGGCTACCTCATTTGGGCTTTTAAAATAACAAAATGGGTTGACTTTGGCAATGGTAAGTGAAAAGTGGTAAGTAGGAAAAAATGATAATAAAAATAAAAATCATAAGTAATGTAAATCCGTTGGTAAGTCGTGAATGGGTAAAAAATGAGAATTATAATACGGTATTGTGGGAGCCAAAAGGTGGTTTTAGTCCGCAGTGTGAGAGCGGATGGAAAGGTGGTTCTCTCTTAAAAAATCATTACAGGCGAAGGAAGGGATGGGAAAGTTTCTTTGAGGAGACAGGAAGCTCTATTTCCACTTTTTAAGCTTAGGGAGCACATGTGTTAAATGTCCATTTTTAGCATGGGAATCTCAACTAGGGCTTATGCCTAAGAAGGAGCAGGAGAGAAACAGGATTTCATAACAGATTGTACGTTTCCGATTATTTCCCTGTAACAAGTAGACTCTCTGCTTTATATTCACTTTGATTTTTTCGAAAAAAAGACATATGCGTACCATTAACAAATGACAGCAGAACTGCTGGTGTACGGTGGGAGCGGATTAATCAGAGCTCTTTAAGACGGGTTAGATTTTTATTGTATTTTTTATCAATTACGATTACGCATAAGGAGGTAAGAAAAGTTGATTGCTTTGGGGGTAAAGTTGTGTAAAAATGATAAGAAATTGTTTAAATGACAGAAACTGACAAAGTCACGTATAACTTATGTTAAATGTTGAGTAAGCGGGGTGAATTCGGTGAGAAAAAAGGATTGTGATAGTTAAACAGATATTAATGAATGGAAGGGGGGACGATGACAAACAATAAGTTAACGCTCGACTTGAGTCAAACAATAAAATGACGCTTAATAATTCTTTTATTATAATATAACAATAATTTGAAGCGGGACTTGCACACATATATATTTAAGGGGTACAAACACACAGCAAAAATCACAAAAGGGATAAAAAACGGCACTTCTCATCAACATTAACTTAAACTAAATCATTCGGTTCAACTCACAGCAACACCATTAATTGTGACAACACTTGCGGCAGAACTGGTGACGCCATAGTCATCTAGGTTCTCGTAAATCGGGTCGACATTCGGATTATCATAATAGTTTTGCGGTAGGTGCGGAAGTTGTGATGACCCGTTCATTGTATGGTTTGGGAAGACAACCATTGGTTCAGCCTTTAGAGTCTCTGCCCGGGAGGGACGGTCTGAATCATCTTTGTCGAACTGTTGGTTCCTCTTGAGGATCCAGAGAAGGAGGACGACAAAAGCGATGATGGCGAATAGACCTATGATAATACCTATAACTATTCCTACAATAGAGGAGGAGCCTTCTTGGGAGGATTCAACACGCTTAAATATTTCAGGGGACTCCTCAGGGGAAAGACAGGTGGGTGGGGTTGGTGGGGACCAAGTACCGAATTCGGTACAAGTAAGGATTTTGGCAGCGCCGGGAAGATGCATGTAGCCGGGAACGCAATGATATTCTACGACGGAGGAGTAAATTGTGGAATTGACGAGGAACTTGCGTGTATTTTTGGAATCAGGTGGGGGAGGACAGATAGTGTCTATTTAGGAAGGAGAAGGAAAGGAGGTTGATGAAAAAATATTAAATTGTATAATTTCAAATTGCAAAACTCTCAAAGTAGTATAAATTAAATACTTACGAAGACAGTAGGGCACCTCCCCCGCCCAAATTCCGTGATCAGAGCAACGACGACTAGAGTCGCCGACGAGAAATTGCCCTTTTCCACAAGAATACTTGACATATCCTCCAATATGAAAGGATGTCACATCCACAGTCGCATTCGTAGGCTCTGGAGCATCGCATTGGATTTCTAAATTAGTATAAAAAATTACTTTGCATGCCTTTCACATTCTCTTTAAACTTTTTCCGCTCTTCCATCCAACTCCACAACTCGTTTGTTGTTGACGTACCCCGACAATGAGGGTCGTATCCCGACCAGCTTCCATTTTCTAAGCAAGTCCTCCTCGCATTCCCGATTAACTTAAAGCCATTCCAGCATTCGTAGATGGTTATGCTTCCAAAATAGGTTGCGTTGCTAGTCAGTTTCGCCTCACCATTTGCAAATCCTGGAGGGTTCTTGCAGTCAACGTAGGTACACTCTGGTTCATTTATTGATGACCAGCGCCCACCTTCCTCGCAGGTACGTTGTGTATCGCCAGAAAGTTTGTGGCCTCGTTCGCATCTATATTTGAGGATGGAGCCCACTTTAAATGTAGTCGTGTTTGATGAAGCGCTTTCAGACGTGAGCAAAGTTTGAGCATTGAATCGGTCATTTTTGGAGACTGTGGCTACAGCCGATGAAGGGATCTTTGGGTAAGTGCATCGGACTTCTACGAAATAAACAAAGATATTTTACAGCTTCCAATAACGTATTTCAAAATACATATTCCTCTTTTTATAAAAATCATCAATTCTAACCTTCACATTTTGGTGTAGCCCCTGACCAAAGACCGTTTACATTACAGGTACGATTTGCAGGTCCATTCAGTCTATAATTTGGAGCGCAGGAATAGTGAACGACAGATCCCAAATGAGTCTTCCCGCTGTAGTAACTCACTTGACCGAATGGAATGGTTTGTGCCCTTGCACAGTCAATATCTATACAAAAATTAACAAATATTAAAAAAAAAACATTTAAAAGGCAAAATGTTTCGCTATCTCCGAAACCCAACTTATTATACAGTTCCCTTACATTTACACTCTGGCGGAGAACCACTCCATTCCCCTAAATTAGAGCAGCGTCTAATCTCATTCCCTCCAATCATTCTATGGCCTTCTTCACAATGATATTGAATTTCTGAACCAACCGTGAAGTCATATCCAGTAACGAATGAACCATGTGGCACTTCCGGTTCATCGCAGACAATCACTGCAAATCGAATTCAAACTTAGATAAGCCATTCTGGAATTTTTAAAAAGATGCCAATTAAATGCTTACGTTGGCACTTGACGAGACTCTCCCACAATGGCATTCGTCTACCTCCACCATCCCCTCCATCAAACAACTTCCAAGTCCCTTGCTCACTACAGATAACCCTGTCATAATCTGGATCAGTTAATTCGTAATTGTCCGTGCAGTGAGCCACCGCAAGTGATCCCAATTCAGGAATATTTCCTGCTCCAGCAGTCGCGTTTACTAAATGAAATTGTCCATGTTCCAAGGATGGTAGACCCTCACAAGTGACATATTGACAAACTGGAGGAGGGGCATCGTATGTACCTCCAAGTTGGCACTTGAGCGTTGCACTTCCGATCAAAATATGCCCTGAATTACACCGATAAGTTACCGAGCTCCCTGCAGTTGTACCGGTTGAAACGAATGTTCCATTCACGATTTCCGTAGGTGGTGGGCAACTCGACACTAAAAAGATTAAATTTTAAAAATTAAATTAATAAGTTCTGCTAAAGTTAATCTTTTTAGCATCAAATAGCTTACTTAAGCATTGTGGCGATGACCCAGTCCATTTTGCATCACTTCCGCAAGTCCTAACTTTCGTTCCTCTTGCAATGGTATATCCATCATTACATTCATATTGGATTTCAGCTCCATAATAAGTTTCATTATTTGTTGGCAAAATAATCTTTCCATCTTTGAGTTCATCATGGAGTGGATCCGAGCCACAGTTAATATCTGCACATGAAAATCATTAATCATTAGACATGCTTTATAATTACCTAATTGCAAAAATTTCTTAATAGATTATTTATCACTCACACTTGCACTGAGGTGCAGTCCCATTCCACATCCCATTTCGCTGGCACACCCTTATCTTGCTTCCGGAATACATAAAGTGACCAGCAGCACTGCATTTATAGACTAGTGTCGCGCCCACACGGTACGAGCCAGAAGCAGACTCGTTTGTGATTTCAGTTCCTGCCTGTCTATCTGGACTACCGCAGCTATTAGGAGCTGTAGTGGAAAAAGAGATGCATATGCATAAAAAACTTGTTCTTCTAGATATTCCAAACCTTTTTATAATTTATGAAACTTACGAAAGACGGTCTTTTCAACTGAGGCTTCAACCTGTCCAGTATTGTCGTTATAAAATGTAGTGTTGGCGAATGAGGCTTGAGTTGAATTTCAGTTGGCAAATCTCCAGTTCTGGCTAAGCATTGACTCCTCGCCCCGCTAAATGTTTGGCCTGACTTTGTAGCAAACTCGTAGCAGGTTCCGTTGAACGTAAGGACGTCATCGGAAGCCTTAACTTCCGGCGCACACCTTGCCTTTGGAACGCCGTCTATGGCAAAAACTTGCACTTCACACATTTGCAACGCCCCCTCCCCAATTATTTGAACTGAAACGTAGCGCCCTGTTAAGGGTCTTGCACACTCCAAGTATTTCTCTTCTGTGTTTAAATTCGCTCCTGGTTGCCACGCACAAAGTGGGTTCTTCAGTCCAACAGGGTTACTCCCCACACGGATTTCTAAGTCTACTGAATTCTCCGAATCTATAATTATATAGTAATCAAAACCAATTAAATAATTACGCTTAAAACTGTTAAAAATTTTAAATTTGTTTCACATAATGCTTCAGTGATTTACCTCCACCCTCCTTTCTCGCTCCATTTGAAATCTTAATCCCTGTAATCTGATGATTCTGAAGCAAATCAACAATCCAAAAGGGGTTCACCTCCCTCAAAGTTGAGCTACAGGTATCAGTCAACCCATCATTTGCCAAATGGGATGAGTTCTTTCCAAAGGAAGCGGATGACGCTGTGGATGACTGGTTTGTGGGACGATTCATTGCAATATTTGTCGCTACAATAGAAAAAGCATTCAAAATCAAATCAAACCATATCATCTCCTCACATCCAATTCATCAGAACACATTCACTTTTTCACGCTTTACTTCATTCCTTTGTTTCCTCCAAATAAAAGCTTTAATTTCCCATCAACGAGAAGAGAACTCTCAAATCATTACAGAAAGGAAAAGGGATTTGGGATTTGTCTCAGATCAGTCCCTTACAAATTTATCTCACATTAAATTAAGAAAATTGCCCATTTCACGCTTCTAATCCCAACTAATTTTTTTCAGTCGCGCTCTATCAAAAGGTTGCATCTTCTTGTACAAAACAGTAAGACAAATAATGTTTTTTTTTATAAAAAAAAGTGTACTTTTTTGCTTTTCTCTTTGAAAAAAATTAACTCAATTATTGTGCCAAAGAAGTATTTATAGTACGTGTTCACACACAAAAGCGATTCATTTTAGATTATAAAAAACACGTTTTACGATGTACGACTATATTCACTGTACACATTATTATTTCTTACGCGTTTATTTATTATCTTATTTATATCAAGTAAACAGTAAGTAATTGAAAGGGAAATTCATCTGATTTGCCAGTTTCAGAAACTCACGATCAACTTAATACAGTTTGTATAATTTATTTATGCAACAGTCCTAATAAGATTGGTATTGATATTGGCTCAGAAAAGGAAACAAGTAATAAAAGTTTTTGCAATTATGTATTATCCATTTCATTCATATCTCGAGTGATAAGTTCATTAATCAATCTAGTTTATTTAGACTTTGAGCACAGCAATTTTTATAGTATGACCCTGCACGTATGCGGCATTTGTAGATGTTATTGCGAAATAGCATTAAAAAGTTTATTTATTGAGGAATTGCAATTTGTAAATTATTTGCTAATTAGGCAATCAAGATGGATTTTTGGAGTTAGACTTTTTAGTACTTACCACAGTAGCCATGCTTCCACTTGGACTTTTCACAATTGACTTCATTGGAGCCGAAGAGCTCATACCCTTCATCGCAGTGGATCCTAAATGAGCTATTACTATTGCTGACTAGTGACTCTGGAACTAAATGTGCATTTAGGGGACATGGTGGGGGACGCAATTGGCAAGGATCAGTGGCGGAAGAATCTGAAAAGTGACATAAAAATAATTAGCTAGTTGTAAGCAATTTTATCGCGTTTTTATCCTTTTTCATCTCATAATTTGAGGTTTGACAATGACAAGCCTTTAAAAAGATTGGAGGATGAAGCCGGAAATTAGATTTAATTTAACCCTCGGGAAATATGTATTTTTTCTACTGAAAAGACATTTTAGATGTTTATCAAGGCATTTTACTAAATGACTAAATCCTTCGTTTAAACAACTCATCATTATCTCATCATATCACATCATCGTGACCAAACTACTCTGTTATTTTATGCAAATAATGGTAAATTTTAGATTATTATTTTGTGAATTTTATATCAGTTCCATATTCCAACCCTTCATTGTAGACACAAACAATAACTTGCTTTTAACATTTCTACATCCAACCCCTTTTATTCACTTCTTATCTTGTCAATTAATCTAGAAATAGCCTGGCTGAAATGAAGTCTTTACAAATGTTTAGTCATCTCATCAGTCTCGCGATTATTTTGGTGATGACAATCACCAGTTGCAATCACCCAAAGTACAAAATTGTCTCACTCTGTTCTCTGCTTATCAATCGCATACCCTTTTGATTTCAGATGTGCTAATTCACACACAGTATATTTTAATATCTTTAAATTGAGCTGCTCATCTCATCAAAATCATTTCAGACATTCCCAATCAGACACCATTTAGTTTGATTTTCTACCCTGAGGAGAGCATGCTTATGTGCAGGGATGCATTAAAAGTGAGATTTTTAAAGTAGCTCAGCATCCTCCTAAATATGATGATCAGCCCAGCTTAAAAATTGAGGACCCTTTAACTTTTCACACTTTTCGTAACGCTCTTGTATTCCATACTGAGAAGTTTAACAAAAACATTATCTTATAATTAGGTCAACGTTAAAATCATAGCTTGTTGGAGCTATGTTCTCCGCCAATTGTATGTAGTTCAAAGCTCTCGTTTTCTTCCTTGCTAAAGGCAAGCCCACCAACAAAACTAGAAGGAAACTGACTATAGTAATAATTAATTGTTCATGTTTCTACATCTTTAAAAAAAAATGCAAAGGAATTTTCAGTGGCAAACCTTATCTTTTTTGGCTGGCTCTAGTCGGGTATGAAACGTTCTCAAATGAAATAATTTTTTAAACAAGTGTGTCAGAAGCCTAGTTGCTTTTGCTACTGAAACTGGCAGGTTATGATATGGAAGGATGATGATTTGAAAAGGGTGCCTTTGCCAAACGGTATTCATAGTTTTTTTTAGGTATGAACAATAACAAACGCAGCCGACTTGTCTTGCAATTTGTAAAAAATTTGCAATCAGCTACAAACACTTTTTTCTAGAATGAAATGAACTGATTTCAACATCATGTGCACTTGCGGTTATAATAGCTTTGTTCAAAGCTTTATTTTCTTTTGTAGCAAAGAAAAACACTAAGAGAGTAAGTAATCAACAGGCGGATCAGAGTAATTAGTGATTAGTCAAGTAATTTTCGGACATCGTCTGCCCATCACGGACCATTTTAAATAATAAAAATAGAGATAATGCTGATTATGAATGCTTTTTATGAGCAATGCTTATCTAATAAATTTTTATTTCAGTTAAAAATTATTATTTAATTATACAGAATAGTTTTCTCCTTTGATTTTCCGTTATGCAATGTGCAGGTTCTTAATTGACAAGTGGTAA